>JTDE01003655.1:22652-35223 GCA_014338405.1 Paragonimus skrjabini miyazakii | reverse complement strand
TTTGCACCTTCAAACTGCAGTGTTGCCTCAAAACTGGGGCACTTCAACTCCTACTTTCTTCATTGCAGGTAACCAGCTTGAGACTGTGAACAGTTTCACATACTTGGATAGTACTATCTCGCCAGCCTGTAAAATTGCTGATGAGATATCAACGAGAATAGCAAAGGCACGAGTTGCCTTTGCCAAACTGCGTCATCTGTGGCGTCGAAAAGACGTCAGGTTTTCGCTGAAAGGAAGGGTATTTAATGCCTGTGTGCGTTCCACTTTGCTTTATGGTTCGGAAACATGGCCTGTTCACAAACAAGATATCAGCAGGTTTGCTGTGTTTGACCATCGTTGTCACCGCCAATTGGCCCATATTAAGTAGACTGATCGCATGAGCAATATGGCAGTTCAGCAGCGCGTATTCCGGAATGCTCGGGATGCACGATCAATTGGTCAAGTAATCACGGTACACAGCTTGCGGTGGTTGGGTCACGTACTTCGTATGTCATCTAATCGTTTACCGTACCGGGCATTATATGCTGAGACCACCAACAGTTGGGTAAAACCGCGTGGTGTTCAAGCAACAACGTAGTCATGAAATATGAAGACCCTGACTGCTTCATTGAGCAAAGTGGGTAGGTGTCGCCTGCCTGTATGGGGTTCTCGTGATCACTCAAACCGCTGGTTAGAGACGCTATCCGAGATGGCGATGTGTCGCAGTCAATGGCGTGTCTGTAACTACACCATTTCTAGTTTTGCCGCTTAGTCTTGTTTTAATAATTTTCAACCTTCTTAGTAACGTTTTCTTCTAGGATATTCCATGTCACTGTTGAGGTGAGTGGCGGCCCGAGCCACGGTACCTTTTGGTCAGACTCATGGCTGCTATGATGATGATGATAAAACTGACATACATCCCGAAAATGAAAACGAGCTGAACATCGAAGTAACAGAGCACATAAAAAAATGTTTCCATTCCACGGATGATTATCGGATATCACAGCATACTATCAATGTAAAATGTCTAGTAGGGCACGTAATGACGTCAGAATGGAACAGTACTATCAACGGAGAAGGTCAGCTAATCAAAACCCGAGCACAAGCTGTTGCGAGGGGAGCTGGAATCAACTAACGTCGGTCAACCAGGACGGCTAGTAGCTGCCATGTCAAGTTTGTTTGCAAGGGAGGAAGCTCAAGACGATTTGTTCGAACGTACACCAGACCTGAACAAAGCCTGAATCAAAACCATAAAAAGCGATAACCAAACGGCCAACTAGATCACATGACAGCCGTTCACTGGCAGTCGCTATAGGAATACGGTAGTTTCTCCGTAAGAAGGGTACTGTTACACCAATGGCTTACTGCTGCTCACACCTTCGTTGTTCTGAGTTATTCAACGCAGTAAATAAACATGTCACAGTGTACGAACGTTTAGCCAGTACAACGTTTGTGCAAAATCAAACAACTGCTCAAACCAGACAGAGTTGAATAGGCGGAGATCGTTAACAACCACAATGAATATACAGGGTTTCTGTATACACATGAACATCACACACAACAAACAAGTCGACTGACTGACCCGTAAAAGCCGTAAATGTGTACGATTATGATCACATCGGACAACTGTACAACGTATCGAATGCTTTTGCGCGGATTTCTATTCAAACCACTTGATCAGTCATTAATATCTAGCAGGTATAGGCAGCATTTTGAGAACAACGTGCAGTCTATACGCTTTGAATCAAACAAAATAACTGTTCCCTCTGGAATGTTTTGCCGGTTCAGGACAAGACAACGGTATGTACAGAGGTAGATAAACTAAACACAAAAAAGCAAGCGACAAAAGAAACCAACTGGACAGAAATGATGGTAAACGCGTTAATGAATTTAGAAGTGCAAGGATGGAAAACTGCCCGAAATGGTTACGGCATGCCAAGTCGATTGAAAACAAAAACTGCGATACCAAAACACTAGAACGTAAATGACCGCGGCACGGAATCACATCGGACAGTGATCCTGACAGGTGATCCAAGGAACAACTCACCTCACAACCGTCGGCTATCCCCACCTACTGACTTCATCCGACAAAGCAATACAACCTCAGTGAGCAGTGATTGCATCATTACAAGGTCATCCGGTGGAACGCGTTGAACAATACCTGACGCAGTAAACGGAGAATCTGGGACAACTACCACAAACTTTGTCCTTACACTGGCATTCGGAGGTTTTCGACATAAGTACAAGCGAACGTAGTCATGTCGTAAACGTCACTGTGTGACGGACACAATAACGATGGTCGATTGTGGGAAGTTAGTATACACTAACACGTGAGCAGGATAGATTGGGCATAGACATGACAACTCCTTACAGTCAATTCCAAACTGCTTGTTTCATTCAGAAACACTCAGGCGTTCGTCTCTTCAGATAGATATAGCACTCTGAACCCCATGTCACTCATGGACACTAGTAAGAAGACCAAATTATATACACAATCTACAACTTACAGTGGAATTGTCCATCCTAGTTTTTGCGAAGTATACCATCCAGACAGGATCCGCAGGCCACACGTTACCGTTGACGGATTTTGGATTGATGGAGATATCTCCTTCGGAGGGACGAGCATGGACTTTGGGACGACACACACGCCCATCCCTATAAAAAGATTATTACTGAACTGAGCATCTGGATTTACCAATAGCCTTTATCTAATAAACACAAATGTACGACTATATGATTGAAATGAGCAGTCGTTTACTGAATCAGATAGTGTATCAGCACGTCTGTCAACGATGGGCTAACCGTATAGATGGTTGACTAGTAAAAAAGTACATCAAAGTACGGATGGAATTAACTTTTGGATTGTGGTCTGCGGTTAATACTTGATGGATAAACGTTAGTCGGAGGCATTCGAACAGAGAGAATATTTGTTCGCACAAAGACTCCAAGGTTTGCACCCAAAAATTCAACAGCAGGGAACCTACAATTGTCCATCCGAATTGGCTATCATCAACCGCTAAAGGAAAGGAAATTCAGGTGTGTGCAATGCCCTCCTTCAAACTTATGCACGGTTATCAATTCACAATTAGATTTTAAAAAACGGCTACATACTAGGTTTCGGAAGTTTGCCACTGCGTCCAGCTCAAATGTGATCAACTATACCACGGTCACCTTGCGGTGTGGAATCTAAAAACTTTCAAGTAACACGATGACCTTTTCTGAGGCTTTTCTTCAGTTGAAATTGTAACAAACAAATGCGAGGTAATATCAGTGAGACCATACAGTGTTGGGAAAGCCAGCTTCTGAGGGAATTACGCAACAGTGATCGGCTATTTCAGTCAAGAGGACGAGAGTATGCCCGTATGAACCGACGGACCAATCCTACTACCGGAACAAATATCATTAATCTGACAGTATTCCTTTCCAGATTAGTCTAAATGTGTTACAAACACAGTGAATCGAAGTCAGTCATAGAAACTGCAATAAAAAGAACATGCGTAAAATCCTAACCTCCACAGAGAGCTGGTGCAGCACATTAAAGAGACGTGTAAGACTGCCAACCCCAGGTCAGGAGATCGAGCGTTTCACGCCAAATAACGTCAATTAATCAAGCTCCGTAGAACCGCAACTGATTAAACAGGAATTAAAAACTTACAATTCTCGTCTCCCAACAGAGTGGGCACAAATTGGTTTCAAATCAGTGGAAAAACGATTTCACCAAAATCCAAAAAGACAATAACTGCCAAAAATCACTTTACGTTAGATCACAAATTCACAAAACACTAAAATTCCAAACGAAATTGGAACACCCCTCACACTTTAATGGCCAGGAGTCACTTATTCGTACTTCAAAGAGGTCTGACGGACCTGAAGGAATGAGTAAACAAAAGCCAAGTATACACCAGGTTCTACAGAAGGCTAGTGAGATTTTACCAAAATCCACACAAGTTTCCAGAACCAATGGCGTGATTTGCACCTGACCACAGTTTTGATATTCAAATCAATATCACGACAGATCCATTCAAATACAAAGTAAGTCCGTGTCCGTGTACGCCAAAATATTAAACAGAGATACGCTGACGTAGTGATAACCAAAAACAACAGGAGAGGATCGACATAAAGCTTGTATCGAAACGGTTTTAGTACCTGAAAATACATCGGTATATATTGTTGACAGTTAGGCGAATTTCAATCTATTGGAGGCCACCGATAGAAAACTAATCTGACAGGAACAAATGACAGTGGAATTCACAATGTAAAGAGTGGATAGGAAAAGTTGAACTTAAAGCGATGGCACTCACTTTATTTGGGGCACGAGCTTCAGAATGTTCGGGAACAAGGCGCCACACAGGATGGCTCGAAACAGAGGGAAGTTATCTATGTCAAGAAAAGTAAGAGGATGTGGTGTGTTTAATCGACAATGGAGCAAAATGATTCGACATGTCGACACACCGTCCTGAATATGAGCCAGGTATTTAGCGAAACAGGCAAAATCATCACTGAATATCATTCCAAAAACCAAATTTATCGTCACATCACACGGATCGAAATATTCGGAACAGTACCAAATTCACACGGATCTGGAAAACGGATGCTCTGCCATCCTAAATGATCTATGTGCAAACATTTACGAGAGTCGCGTCAATTAGAGTCGATCAACAACTGTGCTTCAAAAGCAAAACCCAGATGTATAAGGATTTCATGGATCTATGTAGACCAATCAGAAGATATAAATCGGAATTTCAAAAGCACGACTCGCGTTGCCAGTGTGCAAACTTACAATACAAATAGATTGATAACCTTAGGTTTTGAGGAAACACAACAGCTTTACTCACCAAACATAACCATGCCACCACGGCTATTAAAAAAATAGCTGAAATACAAGGCACGACAAGGCTATGAGAGTAGCTCAGGATTTTACAGATAATAGAGCAGCAGACACACTTTTCTACGTTCAACTAAGGGAACGTTAAACGTAGTTTAACATCGTTAGTACTTCATAGCAAGGTCGTGAGAACAATTTGACAATTGAGTTTAACGGAGCCATTTTCTTTTTCATCAAGCATTCAGGTATACGATGCGTAGACCAAATATCGCCAAAACAGTCCAGATGTCCCATAATCATCTGTTATCACGCGTAGTCAAGCAATAAAATATCCAAAACGAGAAATAAGGGGACGTTCAAGTCCCTAGATCAAATAATTATAATGAAATATTTCACGTTGCTCTTAAACGGATACTGTACAGATGGTTGTGTCATTGCCTGGTTGTGGTAGCTTGAACAAGGATCGAACCGGTAACGCATTTACGTTTGAACCGAATTCCACACCTTATCGGTAACTATGAACACCGATTGTGATCGGGTGACTAACAAGACTGACGAGTAACACGTTCATACTTTGATATTGTGGACGGACACAATTCACATAAGAACGACAGGTTGTACTGGGTGCGGCCATAAACACTGGTTAAAGAGCTGGTGGTCAAGAACAGGATAAATTTAGCAGATAATGTGAAATGTTGTCAGTTCGAACCCCGTTCAGAGTACTCCTACCTGATGAATTCAAGCGAGGACGAACACGGTCGTGGAGTGTCGACTTAAGAGTGTGCATTGAGAAATGTGATAGCTATTATTCCATGCTATAATGCTCGTGGCTAATGCGAACTGACAACTCACGGTAGAATGTGTCGATCAAATGTGACAAGGTGTTTCAGTTCTGCCTTAGGCTAGCACGACAGTTACTGACATGTGACTACCGTCCAAACACCCGGTAAAAAGCCTGACAGCTAGATTCAGGCGAGACAGTTTCGTTTAATCCCTGCACCCGGAAGATCCGAGTCTTCTTACACAATACGCGCAAACCAACTCTCGAGTACATAGCACTTGTGGGATCTCGAACGCAGATAGAATCCAGAAACACCCGAAATTTAAACTGACTTCGGGAAATTGAAATCGAGACATCTCAGATTGGAAAAAGTACACACCCAATCGACAACACTTGACAGGACGTACGGATCGACAGTGGATACCAGATGATGGACTAATTAGGATCCGGCTCAATGATCCCGTGGCCAGGAGCCAATGTGAACATTGAAACAAAGCGGACGAAGCGCTTGGTTCGAAGTGAAACAAACTAATGTCTTTGTACAAAATATCGTGCCATTTTATTCCAGCACTAAAAACAAACGTTTTCCAGATGAATTTCGGACATATCCATAAATTCTGAATAGTAAAATTCATAAAATGTGCTCCCTGGGCTTTAGATAAACGAAGAACTCCACAAACTCAATGGTGGTAGTACAATCTACGAAGTTTCCGAAGACTGTACATTTGCGAAATCTCTAAGCGAATGGTTCAACATTGTGGCAACCTGTTGATAAGAGAAAACAATGTCGTGAACATGTCAAATATATTTTAAGCTGAAATTCTTTTGACACGTGAATATGAGAACAACTCTTGCCATCCTAGTCGCTTGAGAGTCTGAAGGAACAATGAAACAGTAGGCCCATGAAGACAAAAAGATGCCTACCACTCTTCACCTCTTCGTAGATGCCGTACAGACGTTTAGTTGGAGCGCACTTTCACAGAATGAAAAAACTGTGTATCAAGGAACTAATAAAACGCGCTCGATCACTCACCCAGAACCGAGAAAAAGAATAGGTGCGGCAACAGCGTTTATTGGAAAAACGAGGCGAGTTTCATTGGACCACAGAGGCACTAAATTTATAGGTCCAACGGAGAACGAATCACTTTACAGAAGGGCATTAGAAAGTACACTCGTGAGAACAATTCACATAATGTACAGGCGTTCGATCGCGCAGCTGTAATCTAATTGAACTTAATGGACTGAGTGAGTTAAAACATATCAATTAACTCGAAGCCGGATCGATCAATCGATATGACGTGGTTCACCTTTGCTGCTTCGTTAGGAGATGCGCCTCCTAACAGGAACTTATCGAGGAAGTGTGTAGGCCGTGATCGAACAACCAATATGGAGCGCTCAATGGGCACCGGCTGACTATATAAAACTTGTCAGCTTCTAAACCGTATAGAACGGATAATGCTATCTTGTTCAACTATGCACTTAGCAAGAAGTTCCAAGGACAGAAAGACCATGTGTTACAATCTGGAACACACGTTAAACTGACTGTCGGACAGAAATGACTATTCCTTGTGTCTGAAGATGTTCGAGCTCAGCCTCGACTTTTGGGCACATTTAGAACGCCAATGTACGAGCTTTATAACACTTAGCTGGGGTATCCCGCTCCATTATAATAGGTGTCTGGAAATCTTTCAACCTCCCGAAGCTCGTTTTCGTCGTATACAGACCAGAATTTCTACCGTAGTACCAGAGGGCTCTTGTGGCTATCCACTAGTCTGACAGATAGGAGTAGATCTGGCATGAGTTTAAGCACATTTCGACCCACTAGATTTGGGCTTTCGTTATTTATGATGTGCGCACGTAGATTAAGCGTTTTCGTTCCGTGTTTTCCTTCCACATTACATGTGCCTATAATATCGATCGCCTCTCCTGCATACGATCGTAATGTGGCTGCAGCTGGGGCCAATGGAAGCGATTTCGGCGGTATACGCCTGTTAATAGTTGTCACTGAAGCTGCTCCGTTTATTTCCAGACACACGTTGCGACTTTCAACGTTCGAATAGACTGTATAGGGAGGTACTCCTGTAGGAAACGTGGCCGAGGTATCTGAAATCAAGCAGGAAACTGATTCTTCATGATCTTCAGTCGATCGTACAGCTCGAGTCATAGAGCGGAAATCGGCAGACTGCGCTTGTTTGGAACGGATTACGCGTGCAATGTGGCCAATTTCCCCACGACTATGACACGTCGGCTGTTTGTGAAGGTAACCCGTCACAGCTTCATGTTTCTCACCACAACGATAACACGTAAATATACCAATAGGAGTCTTATTGGATTAGAGCGGAGACGTATTTCGTGCCATCAGTTGTCATCATCATCATCATCGTAGACAGCAATACATGAGTGGTTCAAACTAATGCTTAACTGCTGCACAACCATGAAGAAGAAAAAAACCCTGTTTAGGAAGAGAGAAGAAAAAAGGGAGAGGGTAGGGGACCTAACCGCTAAAAATATCTACGTCTACATTCAAACATACAACATCAAGGCGCCAACACCTTGCAAACAAACAACCGAGCTGGGGCCGAAGATGATTGGTACAAAGTGAGCTGTTCTGTTACGTTCTACCGTCGCTTCGCAATTGAACATGCACGGTCTCAATTCAGTTTTCACTCCTCTTCGGACATCAGTCACTTTCTGGTCTTAGAGTCTTGGACACCCACTAGTAAACACTGAATCGCCAAAGATTCTTCAGATTTTGTGGATGCAACTTCATTGTAACAATAGCCAGGAACGGCCTGCTGGGTACAAGGGATAAAGTCATTAACATTTTTCCCCGAACATCGACGAAGTTGGTGGAGATTCATTTGGACTGTGAACACGTGTTAGCGTAACCCTCACAGGTCATCTAGTGTCGCCAGGGCATCAGGCAAGGAAGTTCGGTCACATACACGAAGTGCGTCGAAATGACGTTGACCTTCAGATCCTAGATGCTGTTTGAGTAATTTTTTTTTGTGATTCAGCAAGGCTCATGGTGGGATTTAATGTCATGAGAAGTTCCAGATAATCTTCGAAAGACCGTTGTCAGCGTGTCCACACTGATAATGAGAGTTTTGAACTAGCACCTCTCCAAAAATAATCTGGAGGTATGGATGAAGTATACATGACTTTCGGATAACTGTTTAATTCCCGTTCGCCAAATGTTGCAATCTAGAACACGAGTTAAACTGCGAGCTCTGACACGTAGTCAGTCGATAGTGTGGATAACACGACTGAATCGTTCAGAGCCAGGGTGAGAGAGAGAGCGGGAAACACAAGTTTGCACAGGTAGACAGGTAGCGTGCGGAAAAACGGCAGGCGTGGATGCCACACCATGTTTACTGAGATATCTTAAAATAGGCGAACGTCAAATGTTTAGGTCAAAATGCACTCCCTAACCGGACATGAAGCGGTCCCATAAGGTCACCCAACTGCGTCCTGTTGTACAGGCCAGTAGCTAGCCAACGCCACTAATCAAGAGATCCTTCAGTTTTATTCACCATCTGCTCACGTGCAGCTACATAGGCACACTCCGGATGGTTTGAGAAACGGACCAAGGAGCAACGATCAAAGTGAAACGTGAAGTGATGAGTTCGTCTGACAATCAATGGGCGTCAACCAAACGACTGTATGGAAAGCACCCAAATTATTCAAAAAGACCCAAGAGTCGCGTTGATTTCCTTAAACACGATCAAACAAACCCTACAAGCCTCGTAGCAATTATTCGGTTCGTTAAGTAATTGATCTAATGTTTATTTTCCATATACCTATCAAATAAAATCAGCCTCCTTCTCTACCTCGGTTGTCCAAGCGTTCGTTATCGATTCGAGATATGGAAGTTAGAAAACACGGCAACTAACCTAAGAACGAAGTGTCATCGAGACCACACTCACTCAATGGTACAACGATCAGACTACAGGTGTCTACTTAGCTATTTTTTTTGAGTACTAACCAGAATGAGAACATTAATGGACTGGCATATTCATTCATGTCTGTGGCACCCGTGAAGAGATAATAATGCAATTCGTTGAACAAATGTCAACACCTCGTCGTGCAAGCACAAATCCAAGAAATACAACAGTGATGCCATTCAGGATACACGGATGTCGAGAACAGAATTCAGAACACCCGTGGTTCTCTTGGTGATTTTGCAGCGAGCCTCTAGTAACACGGCTTGACAAACAGGTGAACATCCAGATGTAATAATCAGCGATATAGGTCACTGTGACTTCAATAACCTTAATGCAAACAGTGTAGACCACCTGAATTAACACGGTTGGTAGATACCATCAATAGATAACTAGCACGGGCAAGCGAACATACGTTCTACGAGAATGCGACAGCTGAGGGTGATGTTCAATCCATACGAGAACCAAAATCCTCTACTATTCAGCAGTTACAAAAGATTGTCGATCGACTACCCAGGACGCTGGTTTATAACTGATGGCGCTAAAAATGTGGCTTGCGTGTAGGAAACACTAGAAACGAGGTTGAATATAGAGCATATGTTAGGCCATCACAATAAGTAGTCTTCAGAAGAAAGAAGACGATATGGTTGCTTCAAATACTGCGAAAAACGCACATCTTAAAGCTTATGAGAAGATTCGACATCGCTTCAGTCCTCAACCGTAGAAGCATTGAATGCCACAAGAGGACCACAACATACATCTCGGTCTGAGCGTCACAGGATTAACAAATCTCATGAACAGATGGGCTGATACAGCTGTGAATGAATCTGCGAAGTGAATACGTCATGAACAGCGTCCCAATTGAGTCTTGTGTGAGGTTCGATGGAACAAGAGGTTGATAATAGCCAAGTATGTACAGACAGTGTTCGGCACAATTCTCTTGAATGAGGAAAAGTTAACCAAACCGAGTGCTGAGATCAAGTGTGAATAATGAAAATAGAAAAGAGATCATTAATTCAGTAAGTAGATTATTCAGATTCCTCTAGTCAGGTTAGTGTGAAGTGTCACAAACTAGGAAACAATTCATTACGAAAATAGTTGAAGTAGAATAAACCAAGAGATATTGTAACTCGACAACGACTGGGCTCATCCAATGATCAACATTCATGGCTAAGCGTCACTATTATCATCGACTGCGATACGTCAGCAGTTTACCTCGGAGGATAAATTCGGTGCAACTAAAAGACAAAAGGTCCTAGTTAACAAATTACAGAAGAAAAGGAATGTGTGTTAATTCACAAGAACTTTCGGACTAAATTCAAGCAATAAAAAGTAAACTACCTACAACCTACACGTAAACAATATAGTCGCAGGCGAGCATAAGACAACATATATACGATAACTTCCTGATGGTTCCCATCTTTACTTCTTGTAAACTGTCCATACATCACAGACAACTCAGTCAAACAACACCCGATCAATCGCCTAATTGGTCTCCCAATGGTTCCAACCAGATCGATTAGGTCACGAGGATCCAAGCTCGGAAGACAAATATGAATTGTCATCCTCAAGGAATCAGATACTGTGTCATTTCCCTTTTTCAAGTAGTCATCGACTGGCCATCTACAACCATTCGCCAGCGAGCTGGGTGGTTAGGCATGATGTGCACAGCGTGACAAACGTTGATCAACACTCAGGTTACGTGTTATCTTAAGTGTTTACGGGGAAACTGATGTCAGTAGCTCAATCCCAATATGCATACACGGCGATTGTGAATCGGACACCATTTTCAACGAAATAAGCAGGCGAGATACGTAGGCATACACAGCCAAAAGCCATCGATGAGTTACGATAGTGCACACAAGATGTGAATAGTCCAGGGGCGACAACTAAAACAACCATATAAAATAAGATCACATGATTACACGGTGCTTACCATCAGCTTTCATAAAAATGGCTTGGGACAATTGAACATCTGGGTCAATTACAATTCAAATGCCGCATGAAAAAATAAAATCGTCAACGAGAACAATGGGCTCATGACCTCCTACAGAACGTAGATAAAATTCGAACCGGTTTTTCACTTAAGAATATATATACCTCCAGGAAGACGACTGTAAAGTAGCTTCCGCACAAATAACAGTGAAAGTGAATTTAAAAAAACCTCTACCACAAACATTTCGGCATCACAAGAAGCAATACAGTGAACGATCGTAAGTGAAACTCAGACGACATCTGCACCAGGCACTGAATCGTTTTATCCACAACCCATACTTCAGAGAGGCCTCAGTCAAACAAACAACACTTTCACGCCATTGAGATCATTCAGCGACCATTGTTTCTAAAGTCACCAGTCAAAGATTTGGGAAGCACCACGAGGATAATCAAGACCTACGATAATTAGCCCTTCAGTAACCTATTACTTCTTCAGATCAACTCAGCAGTTATCTACGAAGCATCACTCTGTTCAGCAGGATGTTTGACGTGGCAGACAAGGTTGATGTCTTTAACACAACACTTCGTTGAGGGCTTGACTTTAACTATATGCTTTCTACTTGCAGACCGCATCACCACTTGGTTGTTACAGCATCAGCATTATCATCATCATCATAGACAGCAATACATCAGTGGTTCACACTGCGGTTTAAGTGCCATACAACCACGAAGAAAAAGCAAATCCTGTATAGGAGGAGAGAAGGAAAAAAAGGGGAGGGAACCTAACCACTAAAAAATAGCTACGTCCACATTCAAACATACAACATCAAGGCGCCTACATCTCGCAAACAAACAACCAAGCTGTAAGTGAAAGTAGGACGTCATCAGCAAGACAGTTTTCTTACGACGCTTATTGCCCCCCCGCGTCATTAAGTGCACTTACTTCACAGACAATTCGACGAAACAACGACAACATTCACGCCACAGAGCTCGGTTAGTCGCCATCTCGCCTAACGTCTCCAGTCACCGACTCTGTTAGTCCAGAGGTCTTCAGTCAGGACGACGAACCCGATCTACAGTGATCAACACCTTCGTGAACCACGTCATTTG
>JTDE01003655.1:1272-22258 GCA_014338405.1 Paragonimus skrjabini miyazakii | reverse complement strand
TAAACCTACGTAATCACAGCAATCTTGCAGAAGCACTTTAAATTTCAAAGCTGCAAAGCGCATTCCGAAGTACTTAGCACAACACGAAATTGCATTCAGCGTTGCTTGTGCCGCTTAAAAGTTGTCAAACAGCAACACCTTATCGTCAGCATAATCAAGATCAGTCAGCCTTCCACCAGGTAGGAGGTCAACACCGGCATCATGTGAGTGACGCAAACAGTCCTCCATTATTTCGTCTATGACGAAATTGAACAAAAATGGTGAAAGGGGACAGAACAGCCTTGACGAACGCCGCTTCTGGTGCTGAAGCTGTCAGACAGCTAATCGTAAACCTGAGCAAAGTATGGGAGTAAAGCGCCGACAGTATGTTCACATACTTGATCGGTACACCTCTGCGTTTAAGCGACTCCAAAAGTGTAGATCGATCCACGGAATCGAACGCACCTTCAAAGTCGAGAAATACGGCAATTGTTGGCCGGCGGTATACATGACGCTGCTCCAAAGTTTGACGAAGGGTAAAAATATGATCTACACATCCCCGGCCAGGACGAAAACCTGCGTGTTCGTCTCTAACGTTTAACTCCCGAACTGCAGTGAGTCGACGAAGTACAGTGGATGCCAGAACCCTTGAAATGACTGGGGTCAAACTAATTCCCCTATGGTTTTCGCAAGAGCTCCTGATACCCTTTTTCAATATAGGAACTATTATCGCGTGACTCCAGCACGGAGGGATGGTCTCCGTCATCCGCACAAGTAGAAACAGCTGAGTCAAAGCTTCAACTAACATCTCTCCACCTTCTTTAAAAGGTGCCGGGCCAAGATCATCTGGACCGGCAGCCTTATTAGGATTGAGAGCCGAAATGCAATTGGGAACCTCAGTCTCAGTGGGTGGTGCTAAATCTGCCGACTAGGATGTTACATCAGAAGTTTGTGGAGACAGCACGGTAGAAGCAGGAGGCCAGCTAAACTGACCCTCAAAGCGTTCCGCCCAAAGTTCTAACCTTATGGACTTATTATAAATTAGTGTGCCATCTGCCTCGCTGATGACTTCACTGACAGACGGTCGCCTGGGACCAGTAGCGCGGATCAGTTTAAAGAGTTTGCCGCTGTTCCTTGAAGCAAAAGCGATTTTCATTTCCTTAACTTTTTCCACTAACCAAGCCTCACGATCAGCCTTTAGACTACGTTTCAGCTTCCTGCGGATATCTCTTCTAGACTTATTATGTGGACTACCAGGAGGAATCTTCCGTCTGGCTTCTAACAACTCCAAAGTTTCCTCTGAAATCCAATGTTTGTCAAACTTATGTACCCCTATGTCGCATGCTATAGTACCTGCTTTCAGAATAGCCTGTGAGATTTGTGTCCAGCAGCTATTAGGGTCTTCGGAGTGAGTACCATTAAGGCAGCTTTCTAAGCTAGTTTGGTACTTATGCTTTATGGATCGTAAAGCCAATTTATCAACAGTCAGTCGTTGCTCTCGGTGAGGCTGTAGTCCAGCAAAAGTAAGAACAAAACGACAACATATCAATGCATGATCTGAGTCCAAGTACGTGCTTCAATAAGAACGACAGTTCTGAATGCAACCACACCACCTGTAACTAACAGCTATGTGGTCTATCTGAGACCAGGCCTGATTCGGAGCAGGCGGGCGCCAAGTATAGCAATGACGTGCACGATGCCTAAAACTAGTGCTGGCTAAAAATAGCTTATACTCAGCGCACAGCTGCAACAATCGCCCACCATTATCTGACCGATGTGACGCTATCCCAAACCTGCCACCTATACGGGATTCGGCCTCACCAAGGCGGCCGACCTGAGCATTCATTTCTCCGGCCGGAACGACTATATCAGAACCACGTGTCGACCGAAGGAGACCGGCCAGATCTGAGTAAAACGCGTCTTTGACGCCGAGGTCACTACAGTCAGTAGGAGCGTAAGCAGACAATGAATAAATTTCTGAAAGTCTTGCGTCTAGAGCTGGCCTTAACAGAAACTACCCAACGGACGTTGCAAAGTCTACTGTTAACAGGAATCCATCCGCCAATGCGGCTGCGGCCGTCGTGCTAAGGACTGTCTCCACCAGCCTAAACGGTAGCGGCCGTCGTGTATAACCAGTATCGGTTAGACAATGGGAGTGCTGTTAGTTCCATACGCTGACTACTGTCCTGGATTCTAGTTTCCGAGATACAACAGAGATCGACATGCTACGAGTCTAACGTTCGAGCAAAAGCGGCCAGTTGGCCTATCTCTTTTAGAGTGCGAACGTTGAAGGCACTCATATTAATTCGCATTCTAGGTCTAAGCAAGGGACGAGGGAGGCCTGAAGTCAAATGGCACGAGACGGAACTTACCAGCTCAGTGTTACCACGGTTAGCTAGATCTGTTGTGGGACCTGTGGAGTAACTACCAGAAATGGAGGTCGGGAGGGGCCTGAGAACTAAATTTGATAGGACAGTGGGGGAGGGGTCAACAGTAGCAAGTTTTCGCCTATCCACCCTGTTGTATGCAGCGGAAAGGGCGTGACGGCCTATGCGGTATGGAATTACTTGTGTTGTGACTATCCATGGTTGTGTGTCGGCTGAGATACTGCCAGGGCGCACAAACCTAGACAGGAGAACGGTTTACGCTCTTCACATCGTGCATCCGTATACATTCTGCTACCAAGGATGCCTTACACACATGCACCTTGTAAGCTTTAGAGAAACGCTTCCCTGTCGCGAGAGGTGAAATACGGTTGTCTTGGGACAATGTGTGCGTACAAGGGGACATAAAACCAAGCGCTGCCACCAGAGAATGAAGAAAAACAGCGAACAAAGACTTTGAGAAACAGTAGATAAGTAGATAGTAGAGAAACTCATACAAGGACAGTCGAAAGGACTCAAGTCATATTTGTACAACAACAAAAAACATCAATATTAGAAAGTTTGTCAAACAATAAGCAACAAAAGTTCTACTGAAAAGAAATCTTACTCATATTAATATTGGCCCCTGGGTCTGTTGGACTGGGTGTAGCGATGTACCTGTATTCGTGCAGCAACCTTGCATAATCTCCCATTAGACGGATGATTTCCTGTGAGAGGATTTCAGACAAAAGTAGTAACACCGCACAGAAATAATGAAAACCAGCGACCCAGTCAACTGAGTAATAGCATATAACGGAAGAGCGAAAGCCATTAATGCAGGATGGGGTAGTTGGACACAAGATTGAGTAAAACAAGGAAGTGATTTAATTTTCCAAACACAAAATATTTACGATCAGTACGTATGAACGAAGCCTGACGAGAACACTGTTTCCAATACCAGACAAGTTTGTACTGATAAGATACTATAAAAACAGAAAGAAATGTTAAGAAGTTACACTCTTAAATGAATAAACCGAGATACTTGCTGACATCCACAACAGGACAGAATCAAGACCGCTGCATGGAAACAGGAGTTTCATGGCAAACTTGACCACATTAAAACTGACATGCCCTCGTGAAGTTAATAGGTTCACGGCATCATTTTTCTTCCAAGCTTTGTGCTGATATTTCAGGTACAGCTTGGGAAATTCGTCAGATATATACTACTGACTACTAAAGGTAACATTCAACAAGGCTATTTGTCTCGTTCGGAAGAAGTGTGTGAATATTCTGAAACGCGTGTGGAACTTATCACCAATCCACTTTACGCTGAACACACTAGCAATTTTATTCGCTGAGTTGGAATTCAAAATTATCAGAGGGCGGGTGGACAACTCGCGAGAAGAAAAACAATTGGATAATTTCTATCCACAACTTAAAGGCATCACTCCAATGTTGTAGAAAGGTGAAGGATGATTTCGAGTGAAACTGCCAAACGTTATTTCCGGATCTCTCCTACAGTGCAGACGAACGTCTGGGCGATTGCGGAAGAGGAAAGACGAAACATACCTCAAGGGAACTCAAAATTCTACTCTGACACAGATACATCTAAGTAGTTCAGTGTAAAAAACTGAAGCTAATCATAGCCAGTGGACCATAATTAAAACGCGCCTTAAAAGCGCATAAGCATGGTATGTCATTACTACGGATTCCTTGCGTGGAAGGTAGATCAGAGGACATTTCGAGCAACTGAATCAATGCAGCCCTTTAGGTTTAAAAACACCACGACCGTGCGCAACCTAAGAGAGTGCCGACGTTCCAAGATTCGTTGCAGGGTAAAATCATTATCAACGCACCCTAGAACGGATCGAAATCCTGCACACGTGTGTGACTTTATGTGGGCCTAGTGAGCCGACGCGAAAATGAGGTCAGATAACGTGGACGCAGCAGAAGCTAGACTAATGCCTTTCTGTGGATGACATGGATTTTGCGACCCCTTTTTGAAAACGGAAATTACAGACGATATGCATCAATCACGACGCACCTCCTCAGTTTACGAAATCGTCTGGAAGAGTTTCGTCATTTCTAACATCAACCGCTTCCCACCAACGTTGAAAAGAGGAGAGAGGAGGTCTGATCCGGGAAGACCGTTAACGTTTATTAAAGTGAGCTCCCGCGCAACTTCTGCTTCTGGAACGCAGTAACTCACCATTCGCGTCCCGTCGCCCACATTGTCTGGTTCAGCACAACTGAACTGTTCTCCAAATTGTTCAGCCTACCTGTGAAATCGGCGCGACTGACTGGTGATAAGTGAATCAGCTCTTTCGCATATGCTCTCAATTACACCGATTCGAAGACCAGTGTAACCACGGATCAGGGAAAAAAGTCTTCTGCTATTCCCAGATAAAAAGGCTCTGTCCACCTCTTTCAACTGTTCAACCAAATGGTGCTCACGGTCTTTGCGTAAGCTTGCATTTAAGTTTTCGACGATCGTCATCATATTTAGAACCAGGTGGAATCAAGCGACGCCCGGTCATGAGATTTACTGGTGTGACAGAAATACAGTTCAGTCACCACAAAACTGCTTCTTTGGAACGTATTTCTTCACAGCATGCCTTCACAAGTGCTGTGATTTGTTCCGTGTTTGTTAGGATCTCTCACTTGACTTTAACTTGTTCACCAGTGTTTCCTGATAAGCATTCGTCATATCCTCCACGCTGGAATGCCAGTTAAGTATGTCGAATTTACGAGCGTATGTGCACTGAGCAAATAAAAGAACAAGACGGGCACGCAGAACAACATGATCCGAGTCCAGGTGGTTGCTCCAAAAGGCACAACAGTCCTCAGCAAGGTGCGCCTATACGATCCCACTGTGTCCACGGTTAAGAAGCACACGGAAGTCTCCGAATAACAGTGCTTCTTCCTGTGTTGGAATGCGGTGCTGCGCAGAGCTGCAGTGGTCTTTCCGCATTGTCAGTACGTTGCATCTATCAAACCGCTTCTCCTACGGAAAAAGACGATCAAGTTGAGCATTAAAATCGTCCGCTAGTATGATGATGTCTAAGTGCTTAGTTTGCTTCAGAAGGTCAACGAGGACAGCGCAGAACGCACCTCTGGTATTATCTGAACAGTTGTCTGTTTCAGCGTACGCCGACATAATGAATACACAACGTCTTTCTGACTTCCGTCGACAGACTGCTACCGATATTATACTGAGTTTGACAGCAAACAAGTGACTGCTAACTGGGATCCAATCGAATAAACATTGCTCTGCTCTGGAACTCAGTGCGATTCCCACCCCAGCCTGACCGCGAGATTCAGCTTCAGCGTCACCAGAAACCCCGAGATAGAAGCGCTTAGATCTACAGTTATCTAGGGGTGAACTCAAATGGATAACCGTGCTAGAATCGTAAACTCGCGTCTTCGACACACAGCACACATCACTCTCCAGACTTGAGAGAATACTACCTAGAACAGTTCGCTGACCAACTTGTTGGAGAGTGTGGATATTAAAGGCGCCAATGTTTACCAGTTGTCTTGATCCAAGAAAATAATTATTGTCTGAAGGCACATGGAAGGCAGGAAAAGTGTGGGTAGCAAAATAGAAGGAGAATGTTGTGATGGATGGATAATGTCACTGTCGGGGGAGCCATAACCTTTGATATTTCCCTGTCGTTTATGCCGCGGAAGGGGGGCTGACTTGACCGACCCTACCCCGAGTCTCTGACTCAAAAGTCTGACCTGCGAGATAACAGGATACAGGATTTTCTTGGGTGTACCCTACCGGAGCCAATGACTCAAGAGTCTGACTCACTTGGCAGTGGGAGGCTTGCCAGGCCTGAAGGCGCAGTGAATAAAACAGTGATGTCTGATTCTGAACACTGCTGCACACAGTGGATGCACTCGAAGCTACATCGGGCTTTCGGGTGATATCTGATGTATTTCGACGGTACTGGATATTACGCCGGTGGTCGCAGTCAACCGTTGAGTGATCGGAGAGCTCTTCATATGAGGATACTTTCTGCCTAATATGGAAGACAGCAGTGCCGCAACTATAAGAATAATTCTGCTGTATGCCCATAGTATCGTGCCTCGCACTCCTACGCGGTCGGTTAAACAACATGCAATCCTATGCGTTCAACTGCTTTTCGTCTGACTGTTCCCCTTTGGCCTGTCTCACAAGGGTGCACCTGGAAGGACCGGAGTTCTAGCCGACATAGCCCGACGGATGAAAACAGTACGCAAGTCCGACAACCACGTCAAGATAGCAGTACAGGTCAGAGTTTACTTAATCTAGTTTACTGATGAGTAGTAGGGGGTTTTGGTTTACATATAGATTGAACATCACCATACAATTGACCATTACAATTGACATAATGAGAGCGAAAGTCGAGTATAGTGTTTCTTCTCGAAAGGGGCCGACTGGAAAGTCTATGGGAATGCGACAGCTACGATCAATTGTGAGTGATCTTCAATCTATGTTAACCTAGTTTGTTGATTAGAGTATCCTACGGATAGATCGAACGCGCGCGTACAAACTGTACTGTCAGAGTAAACGGTTTGTCAAACTGATAGATTACTGAATACCACGTACTGGTCAGACGAGACGAGGTTTCCACACACGGATACACTTATAGAACCAATATTCTTACGAACGGTCAATTCGACGGAAAACCGAAAGTTTACCAGAACTGAAAGAGGGGATAAGAAAGCGTGCCCTTAAACTGGATTAGGTAGCAAAATGAGCGCAGGCGATTTTTGCCCTAGAACACGGTGACAAACTAGTTTGTCTCCAACCACATGAAAAGACAAAGAAATACGTACACGCATACGTCAATATCAGGGTATGCGTAACGGGTCACTGTGCGATCGCCGCGAAGCATCGAGTACACACATATCTCACCAGGTGCGAACATATTTTTACGGATAGACTAAAGACAATAAATCCCAGTCAACGATTAGCCAGATCCTCGGATTTTCAGGCTCTCATCAAGGACAAGATGAATCAACTGCACGCAGTACAACTTCGGGGCTAGTAAACACGAAAACACTGCATCGTATAGTTGAGATAAGCCAATCAAAAATCGGAAAACAACGTGTAATGAACGTCAGCATATTAGTCCCAGCTCCCAACTTACACTGACTACGTTATCCCGAATGAAGTATTCTTGGCAGAATCGATAACGTTCGACGCCCGAGGTCAGTTGACGAAAATTCTGAAAGGCATAATATGAAAGACAGCAGCGCGTGATTATCACTGGATACAACTGGAATGTGATGGCAAACATTCGGGGAAATCATTCGGATCCTATCGACAGACCGAAATTGGCAAATCAAGATACAGGTTGTCAAACAGTTCGACAACTGAATGCCTTTTCATAACACATATAACGTGAAATAATTACGCGTTTAAAACAAAGCGAATTCGAATAACATCATTACCAGGTAAGCTTAACGTCAAGGATGGCTGTTTTTACATCCCAATGGGGGGAAGATCAAGATAAATAAGAACTACTTCGATAAGCTCTAGCAAAAGTAAATTTCGATTAGATAACGAAAATGTGAGTAAAGACCTCGAAGCAATACGACCAACCAATAACAAGCGTCTGGCAATCACATAACTGGGTTCACGCATTTACACTTGGAATCTGTTCCCACAGCCGAATCAGCGGTGGCGAAAAATGTTCAGTAGTCCAGGGGGTAAAAGTGTTTCGGTGTACCACATAAAATTAAGCATTAAATCACGCTGAATCACATTGAGTTGCATATTTTATATCAGGCATAAACACAGTCGGCATTGCAATCAGCGAGGATCAGATATAAGAAAATGCATGACCTTCGTACTTTGCTCTCAACACTTTGAAAGACGTATTATTCGGAATGTTGAACTTTGATGTAAACCACATCACTGAAAGCGCGATCTCGGATGTGAAAGTGCCTATGGTTCTGTCGTCCTAACAAAAAACACACAATCGAGACGATTGGGGTTACTTCCTACACGGCCACTGACACAAGATCGATTAGGCCAAGGTAATATTGGGAGATGTCTCGAACACTGAAAAGAGGTTGCGTCATTAGATAAACAGTATAAGTTGGCCACGCTGGCCTGACGATATTCGCTGTGTGTGTGTGTGTGTGTCACCACACCTTCTGTCACTCTAGGGCATCACACTGTCAGGACTACTGAGCAACCCGAATTATGAACTTAAACATGTCACAAAATGTTCTTGTATGTATGCCGAGTCTGATGGAACAGTACTGAGTCAAGTGGTTGAACGAAAGAAATATGTACTGTCAGATGAGAAATAACTGGATCAATGACAGGAGATCCCTCAAGTCACGTGAATGACAGGTGCTGAGAAGAAAACAACAGCCTGCATAGTGCACTTCGAATAAGTGAATACCTGATCAGGGCGTATACGGAAAGGTATAGTAAGTTCGAAGCAAGAGCAACATAATTAGCATACATGTTCGATCAGCGCAGCCGGGGCGCTGCAGAACACCATGCTCGTTGTTTGAGTAGCGGTATAAGATAAGAATCTCGAAGAGGAAAATGCCTCTCCCTTGAATCCAATTAAAAACCCAATCCATTCTGCTCTCGTGTTCATAACCGCCTAATCTGCTTACTTTCAGCGTCCAGAGTGAGAATACGCGTTAAAAACGTGTTGACGAGCGGACACTGAAAAACAGAGCGCTTGAATTTTTTTGAGCCATTCAGCAAACGAGAAGGTGCAATTCAAATAAACACCAGAATCACACTCATATAAGTGAGTCAAATGTTCACGCAACCAGAAGATACGTGCAAATTAAGGAGGACAGAACGGCCATCGAAACCCGACCTGTCTGATGATGAATCACAGAACAACTCATTTTTTTAGTCAAAAAGAAAATAGAGGGACTATGCACATTTGTGAATATCACTGCCTAAAGGCTTCAGGGAAATAAAATTGGATAGTTATTAAGCGGGACTGCTCGAATCCTAACTTGGACAGCATCACTGGACCACTCTATTATCGATTTGTTAGTGCCATTTGTAAATATATTATGCTGAACTGCATTCAATAAACCACTTCGTGTACGACAGACGACCAAGGTTAGCCACCGTCAATACCATCATTTTCAACTTCGAGCCATACCGGTGGCCCTGACAATGTTACATGAAGTCGTCGAGAAATAAAGAAATAGAAAAATATGAAGAAAAAGAACACGGGGGAAACAAACAAACAAAAACAATTGAGTTTCATTAAACGGAGCCAAGTTTAGGGATACAGCATCCCCAGTGAATACGACACAATGACACACAAATGTGCACTCCGCGTTTAGATTGGACATACGAGTACAATAAATAAACATACTTCACTGAGAACCCTTTACGACGGAGGCAGCTCCGACGATTGTTTCGAGGCGACACAATCAGATTCCGCAGTTAGGTTCCAAGATAATATGACCATTGGCTGAGAAAAAGAAGTGCCGATGTTCCAGTGACCATAGCAGGATGAAGATATTATTGAAACACTCGAGAAAAGACAGGAAACCTACCCGTTATTCTGTTACATAGTTCCCGCTTTGTTTCATAGACAATCGCAGCTATCGTAGGAAACCTGTGAATAGCTTGGATGCGATAGGCTAATAGCCCTGTGGTTGCCACATGATGTCCTGACAAACCTTTGGAAAATGGTAAAAACCGTGGATGAACATCAGTCATGAAGCATTTCCCCAGTTTCCCATATAGGACGGAGGGTAGTCAATTCGTATAACGATCCCTCACAACCATTTTTGATAACTAATGGAGAAAGAAAATCAGGACCTGAAGGTCTATTACGTTTTTACAAGTTGGACTTGAAAGTCACTTCGATTTCCGAGGGAGGATTGTCGAAAATGCAACAAATAACCACACATTCCCCATCACTCATGTTGTAAACCCTCGAAAGAATATGCCGGTTCGTACAAGATATAGCAATGCGCTTGGAAGAAATCGAATTCTCCTCCCTGTAATAATTAACACGGAAAATCCCAGTCTCGGAAATAACGCGGCTGTCCCCGTAACCAATCCCGAAACAAGCCAAAAGAAGGGGGTAAAAAGTAACTTTGTTCCGCTTCAAAAACGTGTGCGATAAGGAGAAAAGTACAAGGTGTTTACGTGGTGCACAACGACCTACAAACATTCTCGAATCAGAATATATGACGGTTACCGGAAACAAATCGTTGAGGTCAATAATTCACCAATGAACATAGCGGAAGAAAGGTCGGACAGGTAAAAAAAAATAGCCAATGTGACCTCTCGACTGTTCCGGACAGTTCCGCTTATTCTGATTGCATAAAGTCGTTTTCTCGAGGAATGGGGTAGTTTTGGACGGGAAAAAATAGACTCTGCAACATCTCCCTCCTGAAGATTGTTGGGTTCAATCATAGGACTGCTTCCGAGGATCGACTTCAATGGGTTTGACCGGTTTAGTGCATCTGTTCGTCCGTCGTCTCCGTCCCAAGGAATACTTGTGCTCAGCATCCTGGACCTGTATGGTCGATGTTGTCAAATGTTCGGTTTCGACAGGTCATTTTTTCTGCAAGTCGAAAACGTCCAGCAGCATATCGAGTTGTGCGGTTGGTCCCACCCGGTCGCACAGTGTATCTCCACGGTTCCGGCAAATCTGGTTTGCGTGCCACACACATTGAGGACTGATCCTCTCCTCTAGACGAGTGTTATTCTCTTTCAGTCCAGCGGTCCATGAAACATGCGTACAAGAACCGATCCGCCGATCCTGAAGTACCGTGCACAAATTCCGTGTCTTTGATTTTACTGTCTTTCTATTCCTGCACTGCGTCTTCCACTTCTGTTTGAATTTGGGATCATAATATCAAAAACAGTCTTCAGTCTTCTGTTGAACATGCATTCCACCGGCGACTTGCCGTCCGGGACGTTCGGATTTGGGGTTGCTCGGTGACTGGTCAATAAGGTCTGTAAAACATTACTTGGGGGGGACCTTTTCCTCTAGCCTTCAACAACGCTCGCACCAAGGTGTCGACAAACCTTTCAGCTTGTCCGTTCGACTGGGGATGATAAATTGAACATCGCATGTGTTGGATGGTTAGCCGTTGACAGTATTTTCAACTATGGAAGAGGTGAACCGAAAAACGTTGTCTGTGACCAACGTTTCTGGCAGGCCGAAAAAGCTGAAGAGTTCCGATAGTTTCCGTATAGTGCTGTCCGTATTCGGCTGTCGTAGGTTGTGAACTACCGGGCACTTGGTGTAGGCGTCGACGAAGAGCAGAAACGTTCTCCCATTGAGTGGTCCGGCAAAATCCAAGTTGAGCATTTGCCAGGGCCTTTGAGTTGGTGGCTAAGTGTGCAGTTCACATTTCACGGAGTTTTTCGTAGCCACACAACACGATGTGCATTTTTTGCAGTTTCTCCATCTGTTTGTCCATTCGTGACCAGTAGGCAAAACTGCGCGCGAGTGACTTCATTCGGTTGATCCCTGGATGACTGCTATGGAATTGCTTCAGCGCTTGTCGTTGGAGAGCTTCCAAGGCTGCTACTCTGTCGGCAAACATGACGCATACGTCCACGATCATAAGCGCTTCTCGACGATGGTGGAAGTATTCCCCTGAGTCGCCACCGTGGTTTGCATGTGGCCAAGTAGTGCGGATGAACGTCATTACTTGCCTCAAAATTGGGTCCAGTTTGGTTGCATCACTGATCATCTCTGTTGTCACTGGAAGTGCTGGGACAGCCTTGCTGAGGATGACGTGTACATCAAGTTCAATATTGACCGCTGCGATTTTTGCATTCTCGTATTTCGGTGGCTGTGATCCGATGAGTCTGAATAATGCGTCATCTTGACCGAAGCTAGTTGTGGAACGGTAGTGTGTCGTGAAATCGTAGGCAAGAAGCATAGTTGCCCATCCTTGCAAGCGATTGGCCGTATAAACTGGGAGTGTTTTCTTTGAGCTGAACAATACAATCAACAGCTTGTGATCCGTCAACAACGAAAAATATCGCCCGCACAACATATTGTGAAACTTTCTCACTGCGAAGAGTATAACGAGGGCTTTCTTCTCGATCTGACTGTAGTTTCGCTCAGGGTGTGTAAGCGACCTTGCTGCGTGCATGATTGCTTTTTCTTTTCCATCTGGAAGCGCATGTAATATCACAGCACCGATTCCATAGCTGGATGCATCTGCGGCCACGAGAAGTGGTAGTAGCGTCGGATCGTAGTGCGTGAGCAGAAGGTCTGAAATCAATAGGGCTTTGATGCGATCAAAAGGTTGCTGACATTCCTTTGACCACTCCTACTTGACATCCTTCATGAACAAACGGTTCACTGGCGTTCAGATTCGATGGAATTCCGGGAGGAAGGAACTGAAGTCGCTGACCAACCCCAGGAAAGACCGTAGAGTTGACACGTCCGTTGGAGGCGGCATCCTCTGTATGGCTTCTACGTTGGCTGCGTCAGGTCGTCGGCCATCTTTGTCTACAATGAATCCAAGGTATTTGAAGCTAGACATCCCGGAGATGCATTTGTCGCCGCGAAGTCGGAAGCCATATTTATTCAAACGAGTAAGGGTTTGGTCCAGCTCCGGTTCCAGATCTTCTGCACTGTGACCCATGATTATGGTGTCGTCTAGGTAAGCAGCCGCACAGGGAATATCCGTAAGCATCGTATCCATCATTTGTTGGAAGATGTCTGGCACTGTCTTTACGCCAAATGACAGACGGTTGAATCGACAGTCCTTTGCGGGTATTATTTGTTAACAGTTCTTTGGACTCTTCAGCGATTGGCAACTGTAAGTAAGCCTCAGCCAGATCGAGCTTCGCGAAACATTTCCCGCCATTCAGCTTCGAGAGGAGATCCTCCGGTATCGGCAAGGGATACTGATGCGTCTCGAGGGCGTCTTTTAGACCTGTAGAGTAGTCTGCACAGAGTCGTACTGTTCCATTTGCCTTCTTGAACACGATGATAGGGGCCGCCCATGTTGAATAGTCTATCGGTTCAATCACTCGACAGCTGCCAGCACAGCGTAGAGTACTGGACGTTTGGGTTGGGATACTAGCTTCGTTCCAGGACGAAGGAGTGGGATTGCTTTCATTTTGGTACAGCATCCGAGTTCTTCTGTAAATACATCCCAGTATCTCTGCTGGACAGCGTCTGTGAGTTGACGGTGGACTTCTGGAGTCATTGTGGGCTTCTGCTGAGCTTGAGTGCGGTTGCAGATTTGGAGTAATGGTCTGTCAAATAGATGCAGTGTATCGACCGAATTCAATCCAAGGAGATCCAGGCCAGGGTTGCGGGTCACGTAGCAGGTACCGCTGATTGATGGTCCGTTAAGGGCTGCAGTGCACTGGACTTCGCCAATGATGGACAATCGATCACCAGTAGCGCTTCGTGCAAGCTGGGCTGCGGGACGTATTGTAGGTTTGCCAATCAGGTGTCACGTGCACTCAGAGATAAATGTATTCTTGGATGCTGTATCGAGCTGTAGTCTGACCGATTTGCCGTTGATGGAGACGGATAAGTACTTCCTGCACGATCTGAGCTTTTGAGAAGTGAAGCTTGTTTGGCTTGCGGGAGTTCTAATTGAGCAGGTGCTGGCTCTTCTTAAAACAGCAATGGTCCACCTTTTTGGCCCCGCCGGGAGCAGTGGGTGCATCGATATTGTTTGAATGGACAATATCGGACATAATACCACCCACCACATTGCCAACAGAGTGTGGTAGGTTTCCTTCGGTTGTCGCATTTCGACGTTGATACAACATTGACTGGGAGATTTGAAGACACTGTGTGAACGTTTGAGCGACTGCTCTGTTCGATCATAGCGGTGTCATGCTTCAGGTTCACCAGGCGCTGACATTCGGCAGTGGTATCTTGCAGGGTGATTTCGGGACACTGTTGTTCACTAAAATCCGTATTCTGATATCTGCCCCCTTTGGTGACTGGAGTCCATAAGCAAAGACCAGACATTTGAATTGGTCTTCAGTCACCGTGCGAAGTTTGAACCGTCCGCACTCTCGATCGGCTGTTACAGCGCAGATCACCCAGTCATCATCTTCTGATTTCACGAAATTCAGCCACTGGTAGCGTATGTCAAACAGAGAGGACTGGTCGCCGAAGATATGAGGCAGCGTATGGGTGATTTCGTCAAGATAAAACTGCTGTACCGTTCGTGTTCTGAGATACCCAGTTTACGGATCAGCAGCCCCACTTTTCGAGCACCGTCAGTGTGACAGTTCAACCTTGAAAACATCCTCAAGCTTTTTGAATCAAGACTCGAACTTTACATTTTGTTCGTAGTATCACACTTTTACGCAACTTAAAGTTATGTATATCTAATGTTTAACTGTCCAGATGGTGTTCGAATTAGCTACCTGAGAACACAGATATGTAAGTACCTCTATCTTTTCAAATAAAATAAACCCCTGAGTTAACAAAGAAGCAAGTGAATGGATCATCAATATTTTACATTAGTTTGTTAGTTACACCACACCAGCCTACGCCCTATGTGTCGCGCGAAGAGTTAGATTTAACAGCCGACATGGATGCGGCCTGACCGCCTCATATTTGCCACATAGGATTCACACCATTAAGCGAGTGTGGACGGCTATCGAGAACGCACATGTCTGGTTACGTGCTTCCTCTAAAATGTCTGATAAATACCGTGGCATGCAGCTGAAACGATCATTACATGCCATTCGGACTAGAGGCAAACAGAGATGATCAAATGCCTGTGGCTACTGGTGACATATCTAAAGAAAAGAAACACTTAATCCATAAACCTCCACATATCAACTGACAAAACTTAACTCCCCTGCATTCTCAAACGTTCTATTTAGCACTAAGATGAGAAGTTACAAATTTTGAAAGCAACAACTTGAACATCACTTTTTTGGATCAGCAGCTTTCCCTATTAGATGTAGGTTCACTAAATTCCAATGAAATCTGTGGACTCCAATTTCGTATTTATCAGAGCATATTCCTAAAGTATACCGTTCATTGACTTTGACCCTCGCGCGTCCGTGACGCAAGGAAACTTACCAGCACGGTAGTTAACTAGTGCTCAATACGATCAAATTGTTACCTCAGAGAATTCAGCCACATCAGTGTTAATAGGCGGTACTCGGAAGATCCGATCCCACTGTTCTGTTTACGGTCAGATATTACGCTGGATTTGACTTATAAATAAAACATAACGAATATGAAATATCCAACTAGTCTGAACATTGCAAGTCTAAGACAGTTTAGCAAGTCTCAGAAAAAATCCATCAGCTAGGTTACGACAAAAATTGTACCTCACCTGAACCACGGTCACGTAGACCCAGTGGTCGCTGAGAGTATTTTGAGATAATCCAAGTCGACCTTTGGCAGCCGAAATTTGTCTATCTAACGGTATTTCAAATGGGTCGCGATAATTCAAACAGGATGCGACAGCTAAAGCCGGTTCCAAACAACCAAAAAGTGCACCGAGAATTAACAATTTAGCCAATTGTGGATTCATTGGAAGCCGGGCCAGATGTTCGCCAAGGGGACTCAGTGGGGCATTGTCTCCAGGTAACCCGACGTACGAACTTTTTGAAGGCAGCGGCTCTGGTTGGGAGTTTGCATCCTTACCACCATCATCATCATCAGAAATAACAATAATATTGGCGTTTTTCGTTGCATTTCTCGCCATCTGTTTTCGTTGTTTTCGTAACTGTCTCGCTGTTAATTTCCTTTGTTGACGCGAAAGATGCTCATGGTCTTTTCCGAATGTGCCATCCGACAAACTGAGTGCTTGAATTTCATGAAGAAAGTGTAAAGTTCTCTCAACAGCTTTCTGATCGGGAGGACTCATACAGTTGGCAAGGAACTCACTGACAGGGCCCAGTTGTAGAAGCTATAAGGAATCGCAAGGAAATAAAACAGAAAGCGTGATGATATGGTTAGAGGACTATTAGAGGCAAAGCTACGCAAGGTAGTGGATATTTTCAAACGATTATATAGAAAACAAGAAACCTCAAAATTACAGGATGCAAAAGAAGTTTCCCCGTAGTACACAAGACTGTAATCAGGTTAAATAGTATGCAAATTGATGGCGGAGCGCACAATCGGGCGCTGATCGAACAACGAACAAGCGACTGTATTGAATCTCAATTTCTCATCAATCAATTCAACGTTCGCATCTTCACATAAAAAGTACCGCCTACGTTTCTGGACACTTATGAAGTGCTGAACTGTTGTTATGGGTGCCAGTCGATGCTGTCTGGAGGAGTATGATTGCTAATTACGTTAGATTCTGCCAAGTTTTAAATTGACAGATATATACGGCGTGCAAGCAGTAAAGGAGACCAAGCTCGCCAACTTGAGACATGAAACCTAGACCTTACGTTAGTTTGCACCTCTCTGAAGAGGATCAAAACGAATGTGATATGTTAATCGTAGGCCTAACTATAGCTTTTCATCAAAGCTCCATTAAAGTTTGTAGATAGAACAGCTGAGTTGCCCCTGGTCTTGTTTTATGACGAGTGTATAGGATGCGCAGAACGCCGCTCAGCCACTCTGTTGGCCAGGTAGAGAAGAGAGGAGCAGTGATCCAAACCAATCACTATACAAAACGGCTGAAGGAGGTTAATCGAGTTCGGCTAGTCCGTCATGAGCGTGTCAGTTTAGAAAATCAAGTGAGACTTTGACAAACAATGGTGGATAAATGAGTAGGCTAACAACGAACTGATCAGAAATTGGAATCCTATTGGTCCAACGAGACCAGGCTATTGACCGTGAGTGAGGAGAACGGCAAGCAAAAACAGGACATAGGATAAAAGCGTGTCGTTTATCAGCAATAGCAAGAACCGGGTCGTAACATCCCTTATTGTTTAAAAAAACGTACTGATCAGAATGCGGCTAGACTGAAATGCAATCAACTGATCGGAAGATGAATACAGTTAGATCTGAGAGGTCTGTAGCGAGTACCTGAGGGTTTTGCAAGTGTAGAGAAGGTGAACAGCGATGAGAATATGTTCAGCAAAATGTCGATTGTTGGCCGATTATTAGGTTTCTGATAATCGTGTCTCACAGCAACCCCCTGGTTTCAAGTAGTTAGCATGGAGGGCTCAAACGGAGCTTCCAACAGCAACATGACAATAACATCCACTATACACAAACCGGTTCTGTAGGTTGGATGTACTTGAGAGACGCATCATAACACCCGTTGAACTACAACCCCATCGGTTTATTTCGGTAAGGCAGAGGAACCCTTATTCGCATTACACCAAGTGAAATTCCTATTCAGCCGGTGGTACACTCAGAACTCCGATCATCTCTTCTATTGTCCCTTGCTACTCCAACCTAGACAAAAACTAAAAAACCTCTTCGCGGATTGTAAGCACAGGCGGTAAATACACGACGGCCGACAACAATGGCGGAGAATTTGCAAACAACCTATGGAGCGAACCGCAATCTACCGACACTCAGCGAGCATCCAGGAAGTCAAACCAACAGAACAGACGACAAAGGGTTGCCGGTGTTGGGACTACTCACACAAAAAGGATTTCTGGTCACTTTCAGTGGGCATCCACTCCTAATGAACACGTGCACAAAGGATCAAAATAAACTTTGGACCACGTTTTGCCTATACTAGGACATGTGTATAGTTTCGACGGTTCGGGCACCACCACACAATTTTGGCAAGTTCAACCCAAGCGTTCCATTTGAACTTCGACTACTGGCCAATAAACCTAACTGCGGAACATCGACTAAAAGCGATAAATTACCAGGATGGTCCTGTGGAAACCTGGTGAAACATGACGCCGAAAACATGAGGCGACCAATCGACACCAAACAATCGTAGGTGGAATCTTACGACAAGTGGTTTGAGACTTTCGTTGGCTGAATCATTTGATCAGCAGCGCTGAACTCCGTCCTGTAACAAAACATCGTTTTCTGCGGATGCCGCCAAACCTTTGGCAGCTGTGCAGTCTACGAAGGAATCAGCACACCCTGTCTGAGTGCACGGCTACTGGAGGTTCCGTGTTCTGATTAGCCGTTTATGATCGCATTGTGATAGGAGCGCCGACGAACTGCAATAGCCCTTTCGACGGCCAGTAGGGCAATTCTGACCTGCCTCAATCGTGAGCCGCGGACCCGACAGATTGTCATGAATGAATCAGTCGGATTGGACAGATTTGACCCGGTAAAATGGACGGCAACCACAGATAGCCAGGGTCTTATCGATCCTTACATTAGCCACGTCTGTTGATGCTCCCCAACATTCATTGAAGAGCTGAGAAGTGAAGCTTAAAAATTATTGCGTAAGCGTTACATGGTTGTGCCTTCATCCGGTTTTGTAGTCATCTGCTGAGATGAAATAACGAATCCGCAGGCACAGACCATAGTGCTTCCTTGAAATGAATGCAAAACTGTGTCCCACTAATGAGGTACCTCATCACCGTAACCTGACGAACCTGTTCTAACATCAAATGTAGATATATAACCATATTCTTCTATTTGATTGAAACTCCATTCGGTCGAATTGAATATAGCTAAACTCGCGAGTCCGATATTGGTGAACCAGCAGAGTATTTCTTTTGACTACCTAGCTCAATACCGTGCAACTCCATAAAACTGCTGTAACAAGGATTTTTATGCCACAATTTTGGTGAACTAAAAGACGGTGTGAAGAACGAAAGCTGACAAGCTTCTGAGCACGACCATGGCACGTCTTTCCTGGGCGGTGATAGGGCGTCCATTTCTTTCCGTCCAAAACCACCTGTGTCACCGAGAAAAAAAAACGACCATCTCAGTCCTAGTTAGCGGAACTGTTCAGCGCGGTTGAGAGGTGACCGTGGTTAGTTTTACCCGTCCGACGTTTTATTCCGCTAAGCACATCAATGACCCTAACTATTTTTTCCGGTAACTGTCTCTTTTTTATGATTCGGGAATGTTTTTGGCCACTGCGCGTCATGTAAGTACTTTGTATTTTTCGCCTTTGTCGCACACGTTTGGGGGTGGAACAAGGCTGTTTTTGCACGCGTCTTTTGGCTTGTCTTGGGAGCAAAATCACAGGACAGTTGCGGTACTTTTTCGAGACGGAGATTTCCGTGTTAATTGTTACAAGAAGGAGAGTTCGATTTTTGTCAAGCGTATCACTATATTGAGAGCGGGCCAGCGTATCGCTTGGGAGGGTTTACAACAGGCGGAAAGTCCAAAATGATGCAAGAACCACGTGTATATGAGGCACAACATTATTGTGATAGTTCACCAAATACTGAAGTGGCTGGTATGTACTGTTACCTGTAGGTGAGAACATTTCCAGAGCAGCTTTGATCTTTTTTGAATCTGGATTATAACCACAGTGATTAACAATGGAATCGACGTATTTAGTGCTTTTTACGCAGAAGAAACACTCGTCAGGCCTAACAAAGAAACTATACCCTTCAATGCGTCCAAACACTGAAGTAACACAAGACTGAGTGCCCTCAACCGTGATTCTAAGACTTATTATGTTGCTTAAGTGGGCGAACGCGAGTATCAAACCAAAGGATATAATGCCTATGCTTATTGTTGTGTGACAAAGGGACGTGAAAGACCAGATATGCTTTGCAATCACACAACCCACTTTCGTGCAGCTGAGAAACCTGACGAGTAATGGAGGAAGATGTTCGCCGACCATCTGTATTTGACAGAAGTCGATGATGCTTGTGTACGGTGGAGTCAGCATTTGAATAAGGAGACTGACAGATGACAGATATTCACAGATGGCAACCGGAAGATCTACATAGCTGACGAAAGCTCCCGCCAATGAGTTCATTGCTGCGAGCACGTGCGTTGTACACCACATGACTGGTACAGCCACAGCGGAAAGCTGAAAATCAAACAGCTATTTTATATGTAAACTGGAAACAAGATGCATCGAGGCTTGCCCAAGGTGACTGAAGGACGTTTCTTCATTGTGAACCTGAGAATCCACACTGTCTACTAGCACAGAAGCTGTGAGGTATCGCAAATAAGTGCAAGGGGTGGTGGTTGTGGAGGATCGCGAATATACCGATTTCTTTTAGTTCCAACTATTTTTGTAATAAACCAGATCTCGAATGCAGTACTTACTCAGGAAGAAACGTCGTAAGAAGTACTCCAGTTCAGGGGACAATTTTAGGAGGCGAATAATTTCTCTTCGAACCATTCACGAAATATTTAATGAGGTTTGAAATAAACAGAACGAAATAATACGATGGGCCTGTTGGGCCAAGCCTAGGTTAATAACACGTAAACTTCATAAACACATTAAACTACAGTCGCACGTGGGCAACTTTTACGCATCGGTCTGGAGAACTAATATCTGATTTACACTTAACTAAAGAACCTAGCTATTCAGCCGCAATTTTGTTCACCGAAGCATGCCAAACTAGAACAACACAGATGGTCACCATAGTTGTGAATCATCATCAGCATTAATACCAATACATTACTGGATCACACTGTTGCTTAAATGTTACGCAACTACGAAGAAAACAGAAAACCCTCTACAGAGACGGAGAAGAAAAGAGAGAAGAGGATGAGTGTGATGAAAATCTACTCGATTCACCACTTATCCAAACCCCGACACAATAGGAGTTCTAACAAGAGACCAATCCAAACGTCGCGTTGAAGATACTACATCAGGATTGGACGAACGGT
>JTDE01003654.1:9429-24781 GCA_014338405.1 Paragonimus skrjabini miyazakii | reverse complement strand
GCGTCCATTATTTGCTGGAAAATTGCAGATGCGGATTTTACACCCAATGGATGGCGGTTAAATCGGAATGGACCACGATGTGTATTGATGGTCAGAAGCTCCCTCGAATCGGAGTCCACTTCTGTTTGAAAATAGGCGTCAGCCAAATCGATCTTTGCGAAGCAGGTACCGCCATTAAGCTGAGTAAACAGATCTTCCGGGATCGGTAGTGGATGCTGGTGCGAATCCAAAGCGGTGTTGAGGCCAGTGGAGTAATCAGCACAGATACGCACTTTGCCGTTCGCTTTGCGGACAACGACAATTGGGGCTGCCCAGGATGAGTAATTGACTGGTTCAATGACACCTGATTGTTCGAGGCGTTCGAGTTCTTTCTCGACAGTAGCAAGAACGGCGTAGGAAACTGGACGCTTTGGGCAGAACACTGGTAGTATTAAGCGTTATTTGAAGCCTATCTTTAACTTTCGTGCAACAACCAAGGCCGGGTTGGAACAAACTAGAAAATCCTGACAAAACAGTGTTGGTAAAGTGTTCGGGTGTATTCCCAGTAGATGTGAGCTGTAAGGTGTTACACACGGATACTAAAGGGACATTCAAAATACCGAGTTTGATCATCCATTCAAAACCAAGCAAGTTTAAGTGTGGGAGATCAGTAAGACAGGTTTCTGTAAAATGTACATCTTTGAAAAAAATACTACAGGTTGCCTCACCAGTTAATTACAACATGTTGCCCGATGTACTTTGGGCTTGGTGATTTGTGATGCACAGATTGGGTTTACCAATTAACACCCAGGTGGAGCATATGGTAGGCGTAATGCCAGAAGCTGTGTCCATCCAAAAATGATTGGGAAATTGTTGATGGAAACCGTTATGTACTGTCTACTTGATTCCAACTCAATTTGAGGGCAGCAAACAGGGAATTAGATTCAACATTAGCATGTGTGCTAAAATTGCTTTTGTGGCGAAATGGAATTGGAGCTTGATTCCGACGATTGTTGGAAATGGTGGTGCGTTGTGGATCACAGAAACCGTTTTTATGGCCCTGTTGATTGCACTTCTGGCACTGGTGCTTCTTGAATGGACAAAACCATTTGAAATGCCACTTGCCACAAAACCAACATGCTATTGGGGGCTTTTTGTGGATTTAGCAGTGGCTCCTTTCACCGTTTGGACAGTACCGGCGATAGAGGGCTATGCCGCCTGCTGAATCATAGCTGTGTTGTGTTTCAGGTTCACCAGCTGTTGACACTCAGCTCTGAGAGCTTTCACTGTGATGTCCTTATCTTGCACAAGTTTGGACGAGTTCGAATGTCACCATCTCGTTGCGAGTGAAGACCAGCAATGAAAATGAGGTATTTTAACGGATCTCCCGTGAGGAATTTAAGCTGGAACCTTTCATATTCCCGATTGACCAGACCTACAAGGATTACATAATCATCTGACTCACGTTTATTCAACTTGAGGCAGTTGTACCGCCCGTTGAATAGTGAGAGCTGTTCATCAAAAGTATGTGAGCTGTTTGGCGGTCTGGTCGAAATCCAGCTCCTTCGGTTGTTGTGGAAGGATGAAATTCGTGAACCTTTCTTGTTGCACTTTGCCATGCTTTCGGACCAAAAGTTGGACTTTCCATTTGGAGTCCTTCCCAGGAAATTCACTCTGGTTTGTGTCTTCCCAGCGTTTGAACCATGCGTCAGTTGTATGACCAGATGAAGGTTCGTAGTGAAAGTCCAAAATGACTATGGCGATTGAATCGACTGACGCTGATTTGTCACTAGAAGTTACCGCTGTGGACGGCAAGTGAAGAGTTTTGGTCAGTGACTCGATGAGACGTTGTTGCGATTGCTCAAACTGCTCTCGCTGTTGCTGCAGAGTGGACTGTAGCTGGTTTGCAAAGAGACATTGTTAGGTTCGTGAAGTTCCCGTCGCCAATGTTATGCGCCTGGGTTGTTGAACAGATCAGCTAATTGTATATTCAATCCCGCGACTCGAACAGAGAAGACAAATGAACCTTGATGGAGTGTTTATCAATTGGAAAGCACTTTGGGTGATGGACGCTCAGAGAGTGGAGATGATGAATGATGAGTCACTAATGATGAGCTACAGTGCAGATGAAAAAGTAATGTAACGGGGCAGTAAATAAATACAACTGTTTATTTGGTGGCTGTCCACCTAACAGATACCACCCTTTGAAGTGCCGGTGTTCTGTAGCTACACGCTGACGATATATATTTGATTGTTCTCTATCCGTGTCGGTTAACTGAATAGAGTGCATTTGATGTTTGGTGTTTATTCGTGGTTAATAGGAAATGGGAATGGTTGCTGCACCGATGTCGTTAATAGTAAGATTGGTGAACCCGTGCTCCTGCAACAGTTTGTGCTGGAAATCAGACAAACACAATGAGGAGAAGTGAAGGTTTAATTTTGTGCACGTCCTGGAGCCGGTCGGGTTGTCCCATGGCTGTGGTAGTCAGCATGCTACATGCGCATATAGGCGAGCGTAGAATGGGTAAAGGGGGCTATAATTACCATGGATTTAACAGTAAACCTTTGCGGCACCAATCTTGTATCGTTCGTCTTCTCAGTGCGTCACAAAAAGACTTCACCACTGGGGAAGAATCACTTGTCAGTTGTACGGATCGGAAACGAAATGGAAGTGCCGTCCGATGGCGATATTAGTAACAATATGAGTGATAAGTTCTCGGGGTAGGTAGGAGCCCTTACTCATAATCGCCAAAAGCAAAATTAAATCAAGGAATCTCACGAATGCTTAACTGTCATACAGCTGTTAGGAAAATAGCGACCTCTAGCCAAGAAGTAGGATCAATAAGTCCTTTTCAGCTTTGTGGCGTACAATGGTTTGGGCTTCACCTTGTCCAGCAACAGTCCACGAAGTCGTAGAGCATTTATTAGGTACAAGTGTGTAGGGAAGAAAAAAAGGGAAAAGAGGATAAACGACCGAAAGTTGGATTTAACGAAAAAGAAGGACCGATAGGTTTGCTTCGTCGGCATACGGAGTTTGTGACCTAACTGTCAGACTGCGTTTTCCTTAACTCAGTTGTCGGTCGCTAACTTGCACATTCTTCACACGCGCCGACGGATTGTCCCGTTTCTCTCATTTGATGCAGCCTAACTGGAGGAGGCAGTTGTGATCAAATACCGAGAGTATGTGTATAGTCCGCACAAATGTATCATGTCTCTGATCCATGGGGCAAAACTGGGTGCACATGCACAGTAAACTCTGCCTTCACTCGACAGGTAGACGTCTTCGCGACACCACAGACGACGGAGATCAGCGACTGTACCACGTACCTTCGTCATCTTCGTACGTACCTCGTCGGCAATGATACAGGCTGACGAGGTGATACTACCCAGGTTGGTGAAGCGCTCGACACTCTTCAGCAACCGACCAACAGTAACAAAAGACGGTCAGTGCCAATCCAGTCTTGTAACAATAATTTGAAGGTACTAACTGGATGCCATACGATTCAGCACGGTGTGCATGTTCTCTGCACAATAACTACCGGGCAATGTTGCCCACATACTCATTGTCAGTCAACTCATACTACCTGCTAGGAGTTTCATCTCGAGATCCTTGGAATTTGCGGGTGTTCCTTCCAAAATGTCGTTCATCACGGAGTTGTAAAGATACTGTTGAGGGGGAGCGAATACCACTGTAGAACGCCACTTGCCTTGGAAAACGCTCAAGTTAGCTGCTCATAAATGCGCACTCTGTCCTCAGAATGGGCATGCAACCACCTAAACATATTGACACCAGTGAGATTTGCCTGCCCCAGGGAGCGTGTTGGACAACCAAATAAAAATCAGCCTTTAGATCCAGAAATATCATTACCGTTGGCTGATCAATGGAGTGTCGATACTGCAGTGTTTGTCGCAACGTGAAGATGCACTTGCGACCAGGCAGGAAACCGGCCTGTTTTCTTATCCTATGAGGCCCGTAAATATCCTGGATGCAATAGAGACTAGGCTAACATCTGTGTGATTATCTCATGATAACACCTTGTTTGAAAACACGAGTGACTATCAGTAAACACCAGTTATAAAGCACCTCTTCCATCTCCCAAATGGAACTTCAAACAGCAGTCTGTCGCCGCCATCTTTGATAAGTGCTTAAGAAAGAATGTCGGGACCTAGAGCCTTACTGCGTTTCAGCAATTTAAGCTCCAAAGTCATTTCGGTTTCCGATTGAGGATCCTCTGGAATGTCATAACTGACTACACAGTTTCCACCATCCACAACTAAATGAGCTGGCTTAGACTAGTTGAATTGTTTCTCAAGGTGCTTGGCCCAGTTTTCAAGTTGCCGCAACAGGCTGTAAATTCTCAGGTAATCTTTCCCGTGTAGTCCCACTGATACCTTATCGACGGCCAGTTCAATCAGGAATCAGAAAAAAAACATCATTCAACCATTTGCTACTATGAATGCTTTTTTGATCCCTTTGACCTCACTGCCCCTACTCTTCTTGAATGTGAGGACCGAGTTGTGCATTCATATAGCAAACAAGCACAATGATGTCCAAGTGTTTAGTTTGTTCCAGAGGGTCAAAGAGGGATCGTAGGGGGCGTTCTTGACAGCGTCTGAACTGTTGCTTGTCGGAGCATATGTAGGTGTGACATATAAACGTACTTCTGGTCTGTGTCGACTGACTTCGACTGAGATTCTTGGTCTGATGACACAAAAACCACCATCCACTGAGCACCAGTCGAACAGGTTTCGCTCTTCCTTATAGTTCATTGCAATTCCCACCCTTGCTTGAGTTCGAGATTCGGCTTCACCGAGACTGAGAAAGAATCGCTAACTCACAGCATTATATAAAGGCGAATTCAAGTGATCATAAAGGCGCATTTCGGAAATAGCACTTGTTCAGTCCCAGTCTAGAGGGGGCACCCGCTAGAGCAGCTTACTGATCTATTTGTCGAAGAGTACAGACGTTAAAAACGCTGATATTGTCTTGGCTTGGAAGGAACGTAATTGGCAGCAGTAAAGGAAGACGATGAAAATGGGTGGACCGGTCCGTCAGGACAGCGATTACTTCTGACATTTCTCAGTCGTTTGTGCCGCGAGAGGGGGTCGACTCAGGCGACCCCATTCTGAATCTCTGACTCAAAACTGTGACCCTCGAGACAACAGGATACGGGGTTTTCTTGGGGGACCCTACCCGGAACCAGTGACCCAAGAGTCCGACTCATCTGGCACTGAAAGGCTTTCTACCCCGAGGATGCAATTAGTAAAACAGTGCTGTCTGATTCCGATAATTGCTGCGCGCAGTGGGTATATTCAAGGCTGCTTCATGCTTTTGAATGATACTGAAAATGTTTCGACCCTAATGGGTAATAAGTTGGCAGTCATGATCAACCCTTAACTGATGAGAATGCTCTTCTATTTGTGAGTATCTTTTCTAATCCTTTCCCTACGCAACCGGAGGGCAGCAGTGTTACAACTACAAAAATCGCTCTGTATCCCTAAGGTCGCGTCTCACCACTTAACCGGTCAATGGTGCGACACACAACCCTACGAGTCTAAGAGCTTCTCGTCTGACTGCTGCCCTCTTACTCGTCTGACACGATTAAACTTGATAAGACCGAAGTCTTTGTTAGCATAGCCCTCCGGATCGATGAGTGCGCAAGCCTGACAATTCGGTCAGGCAGAAGTTAATGGGGGCTTGAGAGACCCAGTTATTGAAAACAACTATGTCTAGACTCACATTCAACATTAAGGTTCCCACTCTCTGGAAGCAAACAGTTGAGCCATAAGTATGAATAGGGTGCCTTAAGATCCAAACACCCCGTTGAAGTCGGCATGACAATTTGCAGAGATGTTACAGCTGGGTACTCGGAAGTTATATCTAAGAAGTGTTTTGATAAAAAGAATGTTTCCGTTTGCAACCGTTGTTTGGTTGACTTAGCTTGTGGACAGTAACTTAACTTGCATTTTTGGTCACATTCGGCGTCTTGTTGATCAACCCGGCTGTACGTTTGTCCACTCTGCTGAAAACTTGGTTGTTTTGATCTGTAAACTTTTGCGCTCAACTGGTGTGGTTTCACAGTCCACACATGAACACTCATAACGCCGCATAGATTAAGAACTTCGTTACTACAACCGTTTTCTGTTTCGACTGGAGTCTGACAGCCAGACGGCTAATAGGCAGCGGATTCAGACGACCAGTTTAGTAACGATTTGATCAGGAAACCCGATTTTTTTCGACTTTCGAATCTCCGGATTGTGTTTCAGTCCATGTGTTTGGTGGGGATTCAGCTGTCTTGGTTCAGTGCCACTGGGGTTGTGTCCTTGATTGCCTATTCAGGCAACGTATATTGACTGTTCCACCTGTGAGCACTGTTGAACAGTGAGATATTTGGGTGTTCGAGAACATCACTTGACAGTATAGAAGTGATTACAATTGGGATACCTGTTATTCGAAGAGTAACGTGTTGCTGAAGAAATTGCTAGGTGTTTCAATTGTAAACACAGTTGTGAATGATCGTAAATGGTCAGGTACTGATTTGTCGATTTACTTGTATGAATTTACTGAGTGACTCAAATGGATTTGGTAGACTATTTGTAGCTGTGGACGATGTCACAGAAATGGTCGTGATAAATGAGAAGTTTGATCCAGACAATGATTCAGTTCTTGTTGAATGATGAAAAGAACTAAGAGCCCACCGTATGTGAAAAATCGGACAAGAACTGATGAACAGATTAGTTTACGAAACTAAAAAGCTTAATAAAGTGGGTACCCTGCGGCTCGTTAAAGTACGATTGATTGATACCACCGCTTTTGGATTTGTAGGTGTATTTGGACTTAATAAGTTGTTCTGCCAATTCGCCTGATGTGTAATTTGGTTAACTTGTAATGCTGCCTTATTTCGTTTATTTTGTTGGGTATGACTGTTTAACCTCCTCAAAATGACTTCTTCGGTTGTGATTGTCTGTGCTGTTGTCTAGTGAGTACAGCTCCCAAAGAGAAAGAAGCTGAAGGTGTCAAAATGACCAAAAGCCGCAAGAGAAGGCTGCGTCAAAAACAACGGAAACAACAGGCCTTGCTGGAACAAGAGCTAGAAGAATTAGAAGAATTGGAAACTCAGGAACACGAGCGTCGTTTGGTGGATATGGGCCTTTTACCAGAAGGTGATCAAGGGGATCATGGCGCTGTTAAAAAAGAGGATCAACATGCTGGAGAAAAAAGTGAAAATGATGGTGTTGCAAACGAAGACGCTCTGAACACAACAAACCAGCTGAACGTTGCCAGCAGGTCTCCATCAGGGGCCATTCACAAAGGTGAGTATCCTCACTATGTTTGCTTTCATGTGGTTATGTTCATTCAACTATCAGCATGGGACTTTGAAGGTGTGATTAGGCCAGTTTAGTTTAGCTTCTGGAGATCTTCCATCCGACATGTATGATCTAACTGCTGCTGATAATCGTCATCCGGAAAATGTACGAACTGTTATTTTCGAGCTTCCGTTTGATTAATAACTGGATCCGACTGTATTCGGTGAGTAGATCCTTGGAACCCTGTGTTGCTTTTGGTCCTGTTGTTTAGAATTGTCGGCGAGGCTTGTGAATATATATTCATGGTAGTTAATCGCGATCGTAGTTCTTGACACAGTGATTGGACTGTAACACTTAGTTAATTGCCATTCGTACCGGTTGATTAGGCTGATGGGTTCGTAAGTGCGAGTTGTTTTTTCTGACACTTGTGTCGCAAAATGAAAGCTTCCCGGTACAGCGGTAACGACACCGGTTACCAATCACGTGATCGCTGGTTCGAACTCTACTGTCACAACCATCGGTGTCTGCTTTCGGTCTCTCGCACCACTTGACACCAACGGGTAGGGTAGTGAGTATCAAGTGAATTCTTCCGGTCGATCTCTAAGAATGCTCAGGCGTGAATGCAGTAAGGATTCAGCTAGCTCTCTACCATACCGAACACCTTTTACCCATGCCACGGTGAATTCGCATAGGGTGCGAGGTGGGAAATGGTGACTTGGCATAGAGAAATGACAGTCAGTTAGCCACTGTGGATTGCAGCTTGGAACCCGAGAAGGATGGTGACCATTCCGGTCCGGCGACTTGGATATTCTTTTTGGTTGAGGTGTCCGCACAGTTAATGCGGCTAACGGCGCGAGGCAGTGAAGGCCGCTATCTTGGCATGACATCTTAATTTCCGTCATATCTCGACTGCCTATTTGCAACATGTAGCTACCTTGGCGTCGGATGTTCATTCTGAGATGCTTGGTTATTAGGTGCCATCACCTCCATTTATTCTCCATCTTTGCTTGGGATTGTTTGCTCTGTGGTTTCATAGCAGTTGTCCATCGATGTGAATCTCTGGTGCATTATAGCCGAGTAATAATAGTGCTTTTCTTGATATTGATGATGATAGACATCTTTGTATGTAACATGGCGGCGAGCACCTCCTGTTACAGAAGTTGGAGACTTTCCTCAAGTGGATTTAGGGATATTTTAATGTTTTTCCTCTGTATTATTTTGTACTAAACTCGGGGTGGCTGGTAATAGTGCCAACAACTAATGGCAGTTTCCTTTGCTGGCTTGGCCGTCCGTAATTGATCCTGTTTGTCGCATGGCATCAAGCTCTTGTGATGCACAGGTTGAAAACGATTATTTGACTTCAGATTCATTTCGTTTTCTTTGTGGCGGTCGTTTGTGAAGACCCTCGGGCATCAGGCTGCAGTGGAAGAGGCTTCGCAGTAATTTCTCCAGAAAGGAAAGCGAGTCCAAGATTCAGTAAGCCGTGAGCATGTCCTGCGTTATCACGTAGCAAAGTGGTCCGATTATCCTGTTTTTAATTATCGGTTCTTGGCCAACCTACTGACCATCATCATCAACACAACAGCCATGAGCCTGACCAAAAGGTACTGTGGCTCGGGCCGCCGCTCGCTTCAACAGTGACGTGGAATATCCTGGAAGGAAACGTTACTAAGAAGGTTGAACATTATTAAAACAAGACTAAGCGGAAGAACTAGAAATATAAATGGTATGGATACAGGTCCGCCATTGACTGCGACACATTGCCATCTTAGATAGCGTCTCTAATCAACCGTTTGAGTGATCACGAGGACCCCATCCAGACAGACGACACCTACCCACTTTGCTCAATGGAGCAATCAAGGTCTTCATATTTTGTGACCACGTTGTTGGTTGACCAATGAGAGTTTGGTTTGTTAACGGTAAAGATGTATCTTTCAGTTATTATTTGGCCTCATGCCACCGTACGGTTGCTGGCGAAGCTCTGCAGATTTCTGCAGTTTGATCAATTTGTTGCAGAAGTCCTTGATAGTTGGTTTTTTTCTTCGTCATTGCCCAGTGCTTCACATGATATCTGTGAAGAATCTAAATAACTGATTTTGCTACTGATGATTATATCGGCTCACGTCTCCATCTTTCTCCTCCGTGATGAACATTCGAGCCTCCGGAAATGTTTGCTTTCTGCCAGTACGTTCTGGAGAACTGGAAAACGGAACAGCACGCGAAGCGCTTGCAAAATGTCGAACCAAGTCGTGTTTAATTCTAAACTCCAAAGTTTAAACAGGTTTTGTGACCATTACTTTCTTACTTTACTTCTAATTCATAGCTTTTTCTCATGTGTTATTTATACATTGGTGTCGACCACTAGTGCACTGTCGAATGTCATGTTTTATTTTTCGATCGGAAGAGGATTGGCAACAAATAACACGTGTTATGTGCAGATTGACAGCAACCGATTGTTTAGTCGTGCCAAGCGAGGTTTCTCGGGTTTAGCCGCAGCTCAACACCTAGACGGCGAATTAATTGAATAACTTATCTACTCCCATCTACTCCTTATCCTCGTCTGCCTTTGGCAACATTTGCAAGGAATGTCGAGGCAACACCGTGAAGTTCGTGGAAAAAAAATCATCAGGAAGTACAAAACGATAGCAGACAGTTTTTCCACTGGTGGTGTGATGAGAACGGGCTGCTTCACATTGGTGTCGTACTATTCCCCTGTTCCAGCAGACTTCTCTTCCCCAAGTTCCGTTGCGTCCTCTATTTTCCCTTTTCGAAATAAAACAGTTCTAAACAGTCGTGCTCCTTTGAACGAACGGTGCCTTACGTGTTTTTGTTTGATTCGCAACCTACGATTAATGACGAATCCTGTTGCTTAGTGGACTTCTTTCCGGTATTTCGCATGCTCTTTAGAATCGTTTCGAATCCATATTTGAATGGGGAATGAGATTGCATTTGTTAAATTATTGGATAATAGACTCATTGTAACTGCTGCACCTCCGGCCATCTCGAAGTAGCACCCTCAGTCTCTCTTTGCCTGCCGCTACCGTCATCATTGATCTCAGCTTTGGACCGGTTTATTGTGATCATGGGGCCACAGGTTCCAACTATCTTGAATGTTTCTGCCCAAATTTGATTGATTTGGATTAACCCGCCTGCTGTTATGCATTTTAGTCAATCCCGAGGAGCTCTTATTCTGCCGTCATTTAACTTCTTCGGCTGTTCATGTCACCTCCATTGCGCCCAATTTGGGTTTCATATCAAGTTTGGTTGGCAGTTCCAGAGTGACTCGTCACTACTTCTATCACTGCTGTTTGCCTTTCTTCCTGTGGCTTCTACATGTCGATTTTCGTTTCATTCATCATTTAGTTGGTTTTCTTCTCGTGCATCATGTGGTCGGTGATAGTGTTGACCAGTTTCCTGTTCTAACTGAAGTGCCTTTCATACTTACTAGTCCCTCGAGGTACCCGTTCAGTGTGTGTGCAAACTCTTAAAGTTTCCGCTGCTGTTAGATTTTGCCAGTATTGGTTGCAAATATTGTCACTCGTTAAGTACTGCTGGTTGAAAGACTTCTTGGGCCTGCCGGTTCCAGCTGATGAGGTCTCGCAGTTTTAAATGTTCGTACTGCGCGTTGCTCAAGCATTATCTCACTCACAAAGCTGCACTGCCTCCTGCTTACTTTATTTGTGAAAAGTCGTCCCATTTGTTTTCTGTTTGCCCAACCTGACAGTTGGAGCAGTTGTGGTTGACACAGCACGTGCTGTTGTCTCAGCACTAGGCTTTGCGGCATCGCTCCCATTCAAAGCCTGCAATACGCTCAGGGTGTATGCAACTGATGCGGATTCTGATGTCACTAGCGTTGCGGCTAAACAACGACGAGAGGATCGCACGGATTCCGTTAAGTCTCCCTTGGAATCATCAGCTGCACTGTTTCCATTTACTCTATCAGGTCCATTTTCGCTCAGGAATAACAAGGTTCATGTTGATAGCGCTTCAACTGCTGTCCAGTTCTCTAGCTCGTCACATTCCGGCAGAAAGCGCGCTGCGACTACGCCAGCAGGTTCCTTCTGGAATACCTCTTTGCAGGCACAGTATTCGTCTTCAAACTCTCTACTGAGCCGTTCACTTATTTGCTCAGGCTTTGCTCCTCTGGCAGACAGTCTAGCACAGAACCTACCGTGGCCATTTCGCCGCAGTGAGTGAGGTGTTTGTTTTGTACCAACTACAGCTTTCTCCCAGGTTTTAGGTATCTTCAAGGGAAATTGTGCTTTTAGTATTCCACCTCGGTTAAATTTTTATCTGGTATGCTAAAGGGGCCGCCTTGGTAGTTCGTTTGCACAGCTCATCTCGTAATGCGAAACCTGGATCATATATGGACTGAATAGTATCAAATGTTAGAGGTAGCTGATATTAGAATCCGGAACGACTCAGAAATAGAAGTTGTCAGTACCGATCTTTGTGTCCAGCCCATACCGTGGTTCACTGGATCAGCTAGCTTAGCTCATCACTTTCTATTCTTTCTGGGAAGTTGTGCTATAACTTTCAGTGTTCTTCATCGAGTCATCGTTATCCTTGGTTGAAAGAGTACCTTGGGTCCAGTTACAACACTTGATAGATGGAACATAAATATATCTTAACGTGCTTCACTCTACCTTTCTTCCAGTGTGATTGAAAAGCTAAAAACCATTGAAAAGTATATGACTACAAAATGTTCTTTCGGTTTATCAGATGACTTGTTAATGCATGCTATAAGTACTTAACCAGTTACTTACTTTTCATTGGTCTGTTTTCCGAATCCGTATGCTCACGAAATTATCCTTCATTTTACCCTTGTTCACCATTGAAATTTTATACACCTGCAGACGGCGGATTAGCCGTCAGGTATGCCCGTTTAATAGAATGGAACTTTTACAATGTGCACCGATGCACTAGTACTTATTACACACTGCTATTTGATGTGTGAATATCCCCCTTCTCTATGGTACGCCTTTGATCAAGAGATTGCGGTATCTTGGCATTGCTCCTCTTTGAACAGCTGCTTTTATTTCAAACCGTAGATTGAACTTTCTCAATTTTTGGTCTCGCTTTTTTTGCTGAATGTGCTTTTTATCTGGTCAACTTTCTCCCTCATTTTTTAAAATTCTGTTTTTCATCCCCCAGAATCTGACCAAAGTAGTGCGAATGCATCGGATAAGAAGACTGATAATACTCAGTTAGATTCCAGTGTTCAGCCAAACAAACCTTTTGAGAAAAATGGCGTGCCAGTCCATTACGATAAGGTGAGATTGAATTTGGCAGTCTGTTATATGCTGAACCTATTTTATTATCCTGACTGAAGCTTGTTTTATATTCGTGGTTTATTTCCTCGATGGGAAACTGTTCAATCTGGTATGAAGTCAAAGTCAAATGGCAATTAGTTACCAGCAGAATATAAGTGATAACTGCTGGTTTACTGCTGTCCGCTTTCTTTTTCGGATTCCATCTACTGTTTTCTAATGCCAATTTTATCTGTCGTGTATGTTCTGAAACTTGACAATGCAATGACGGACACTGATACTCTTCCTTGAGGTTACAAGTTTGTGCACACGATTTCGTCTCCAAGACTGTCTAGGCTTGAGCGGCCATCAGTGATCAAAGTAACGTAACAAGGGGTGCTAATCGGACATGTCGTCTAGTAGGTGCTAAATTTGGTAGAGAGTTGGCAATGGCGCGTGTTGACACCGGCACACAATGTGAGCGCCACAGGAAACGACAAAACCGATTCTAGTTTTATAGCCTTAGTTTTCGCGTTTCATGATTGCTTCAAGATTTTGCGGATTGTTATTGCCTAACCGTAGTCAGTGAGTGCACGTTACAGATGCAACCAAATAAGCAAGTTTTGGTAGTACTGTGATGCAACTAGTTGGTTTAATCGCACTCGTTATAACGAGCCGGTATAGGCTAAAGCTAATTTTCAAGTTGAACATCACTCACATCTGATCGCAGCGTTCGCATTCAGTAACCTAAAGCTAAATTCTCAAAGCTTAGTTAGAATTTTGGGTGTCGCCTTAACTAAGTTAGTAGCGTATATACATTTCGAACGATTTGTTTAACCAACATTGTTTGAGCTAAACTTTACTCCGAAGAACGCTGGTAGATTTCCTTGTCTCATGTCCTCCGTACAGTTCAGCTTATGTTCGTTTCGTTTTAATTGTTCCATTTCTACCCAAGCGACTGAACAATGTTTACAATATTTTGAACTTATTTTTACAAGCTTAAGCTGTTTTTGAAATTCCAGAACATTCCTGATGCGCATGAGGCCTCTAGCAGCATGCCACTTCGCCGTCGCATCAAGCAACCTCCGAATCACTCCGGTGCAGCTGATGGCGTGAATTATAGTGATGTGGCCTCAGTTACCGAACCACAGAAAGCGTCAGAAGCAGTAGGAGATCGTGGTTCTATCATTGTTCAGCCAGACGGCTTGTTAGCTGCGACGGCTACTGCTATGACCAACGAGTTGCACTGCAAAAACACACCGTCACGCTTCGTGCGAGATGAACACAAAGAAGCTGATAAGAAAGCCACTTCCTCTTCTCCGGGAAAGAGTGCTGTGGTATCTGCCGATGGTCAATCACAGACTTGCTCCGCAGCTAATTCCAGTAATCAGTCCAAACGTTCCAGTTTGGTTATGTCAAGAAATGCTGGAGCTTCTGGTCAGAACTCTGCTAGCAAACGTCGATCGCTTTTGTTTGAGCCTGTTGTCACAGAATCTGATCCGAGCAAAGAGGTAAATCAAGTTTAAGTGCACTACTAAAGCCTATCATTACTATTTGCCCATGGTACGTAGATCCATAGACCAGGTCTTTGTGAGGAGGTTAGCGGTGCGTTCAGTGGTTACTGAGTTCACTTTTTGAGCTTTTTTATAACCTACAATTTTAACATGTTTTTACCTCTCACGATAAATCCTTGAGTTTTCATCACTTATTCGTTAGTTCACACAAATTTCTGTGATTAGGTCACTTACAAAGGATGCCAGCTAACCATTTGTCACATTAAACACTGTCGACGCTGCGGTCGACTGGCATTAGGTGCGAGGTGTATAATGATGACCTGGCGTAAAGAAATGAAGTCGTTCACGAAGGAGCCGACCACTTTAGTAGAGTTCGTTTCCTGAATTAGAACCCTGGCGACTCACAGAGTCGGTGGTTGGAGACTTCAGGTGAGATGGCGGCTATTGAAGCTCAGTGTAATGAGTTCTGTTGTTTGGCCGAGTTGTCTGTGAAGTGGGTGCATTTAATGACGTGGGGCAGTGAACGTCGGACAGAAGCTGTCTCGCTGATGACTCCTTATTTTCTCTTGTAACTCGGTTGTTCGCAGGGTATAAGCACCTTGATGCTGTGTTTGGATGTAGGCGTAGCTGTTTTTAATAATTAAGGTTCTTCGCCCTTCCCTTCTTCTTTCTCCCCTCTTTCTGCACAGGATTTGCTTTTTTCCTCCCCATGGTTGTGTGGCAGTTAAACATCAGTGTGAACCATTGATGTGTGTCTGTCTATAATTATGATTGTTCAAATGCTTCAGTCTTTCGGACCTTTTACCGGTACTATCTTCGTTTCACACATTCTCAGATTTCTTGCCACTAAACATCTCAACATCTCGTTGTGAGTCCAGAAAGCATTGCGCTCAGCCTAATCCAGATATCGTTTAGCTTGGGTGGTTTTCAAGATCACATTGATCTATACAACTCATCATCATCATCATAGACGATGTTGGTCACATACTGGTAGACGGTTGACGTCTTTCACGATGAGCGGCCAAGTCCCGCTGCCGTAAAGTAACAGTCCTCACTGTCTCCCTGTATACGTGACGCTTAAAACTCAGAGATACCTCTCTGTCGCCAGATATTCCTCAGCTTAGCGATGCGCGCTTCTGTTTCATTCTGTGCACCACCACCGCAGCTAATGCAGTTTCCCAGGTACACAAACTGGTCAACAACCTCATTGACTTCATTATCTAACGGTAAATCTACGTAATCAGCAATCTTGCAGAGGCACTTAGCATTTCGAGGCTGCAAAGCGCATTCCGAAGTAATTAG
>JTDE01003653.1:21736-51926 GCA_014338405.1 Paragonimus skrjabini miyazakii | reverse complement strand
ATCTTTATCCTGTCTAGGTCTGGGCGCCATGGCAGTATCTCAGCCCACACATAACCATGAATAGTCACAAAACCAGTAATTTCATACTGCATCGGCCGTCTCGCAGTATAAACCGGGTCGCCCTATCTGCTGCATACAGCAGGGTGGGTAGGCGAAAACATGCTACTGCTGACCCCTCACACACTGTCCTATCAAATTTCGTTCTCAGGCCCCTTCCAACCTCCATTTTTGATAGTTACTCCACAGGTCCCACAACAGATATAGCTAACCGTGGTAACATTGAGCCAGTAAGTTCCGTCTCTTGCCATTCAGCTTCAAGCCTCCTTTGTCCCTTTCTTAGATTTACAATGAGAATTAACATAGGTGCCTTCAACGTTCGCACTCTAAAACAGATAGGTCAACAGGCCGCTGTCACATGAACGTTAGACTCGTTGCATGTCAACGTCTGCAGTATCACGGAAACTAGAATCCAGAACAGTGATCAGCGTATGGAACTAACAGCACCCGCATTGCCTACCTGATACTGGTTATACACTTCGGGTGACTCCACAGCCACTGTTACAGGTCAGGCTGGAGTAGGTATAGTTCTTAGCTCGACGGCCGCAGCCTCATTGATAGATTGGATTCCTGTTAACAGTAGACTTTGTGCTGTCTGCCTGGCAGGTTCCGTTAAGACCAACTCTAGACGCAAGACTTTCAGAAATTTATTCATTGTGTCCGCATACGCCCCTACTCACTGTAGTGACGTCGGCGTCAAAGATGCGTTTTACTCGGATCTGGCCGCTCTCCTTCGGCTCTGATATAGTCGTTCTGGCCGGGGATATGAATGCTCAGGTAGGTCGCCTTGGTGTGGCCAAATCTCATCTAGGTGGCAGGATTGGGGTAGCGTCACATATGTCAGATAATGGCAGGCGATTGTTGCAGCTGTGCGCTGAGTATAAGCTATTTTTAGCCAGCACTAGTTTCAGGCATCGTTCACGTCATTGCTATACTTGGCGCCCGCCTGCTCCGAATCAGGCCTGGTCTCAGATAGACCACATAGCTGTTAGTTACAGGTGGCGTGGTTCCATTCAAGACTGTCGTTTTTGTTGGAGCACGTACTTGGACTCAGATCATGCATTAGTATGTAGTCGTTTTGTTCTTACTTTTGTTGGGCAACGACTGGCTGTTGAAAAATTGGCATTACTATCGGTAAAGCATAAGTACCAAACTAGCTTAGAAAACTGCCTTAGTGATACTCACTCCGAAGATCTTAATAGCTGCTGGACACAAATCTCACAAGCTATTCAGAAAACAGGTACTATAGCATGTGGCATAGGGGTACACGTAATACTCGGAATTAGGGACTTCGAATAGCCCTTGAAATCGTACTAGGATTGAAACCTCTACGCAAGTAATAAGCAGAAGACCTCGCACTGGTTGCAGTAAGCAGTTCATATTCGTGAGACAAGAAGCCGAATTTATGGATGTACAACAGTATTAGAGAAATCATAGTCAATCATTGGCTGATCATATGGACACATACGAAGTCATAAACTGAACGTTAATTGGTGCAATACGGAACAAAGAAATAAGCGAATAACAGAAGGCATAACACTGAGACGGGTTGTCCAATCCTGATGAAGTATCTTCAACGCGACGTTTGGATTGTTCTCTTGTTAGAAATCTTGTTGTGTCGGGGTTTGGATAGGCGGTGAATCGAGTAGATTTTCATCACAGTACATAAGTTTGATAAACATTGGACTTCAGAGGAATCTCTGAAGTTGTTAGAAGCCAGACAGAAGATTCCTCCTGGCAGTTCACATAATACGTCTAGAAGAGATATCCGTAGGAAGTTGAAACGTAATCTAAGGGCTGGTCGTGAAGCTTGGTTAATGGAAAAATTTAAGGAAATGGAAACCGCCTTTGCTTCAAGGAACGCCGGCAAACTCTTTAAGCTGATCCGTGCTACTAGTCCCAAGCGACCTTCTGTCAGTGAAGCTATCAGCGAGACAAATGGCACACTAATTTATAATAAGTCCAGAATGTAAAAGCGTTGGGAGGAACACTTTAGGGTCAAGTTAAATGGCTTCCTGCTTCTACCATGCTGCCTCCACAAACTTTTGATGTAACGCCCTGGTCGGTAGATTTAGAACCACCCACTGAGACTGAGGTTCGCAATTGCATCTCGGCTCTCAATCGTAATAAGGCTGCTGATCCAGACGATCTCGTGCTGACACTCTTTAAAGAAGGTGGAGAGGTGTTAGTCAAGGTCTTGACTCATCTGTTTCAATTTGTGTGGCGCGGCGGCGGAGGTGTAGGGAAAAATATAGAGGCGCCTATTTCCAAGGCTAGAGCGGTGTTTACTAATCTGAGGCACTTACGGCGTCGGGAAGGTATCTCTCTGAAGTTTAAGGGTCGCGTATATCAAACAACAATGAGGACTGTATTACTTTACGGCAGCGAAACATGGCCGATCAGAGTAGAGGATGTGAACCGCCTCCAAGTATTCGACCACCGATGTCTGCGTTCAATCGCTCGTATCGGGTGGCACCAACGAATAAGCAACGAGGAGGTTAGGAAGCGGGTGTTTGACACTGATTGTCAAACGAGTTCTTTTATTCAGTCATTACATTTGCACAGACTTAGGTGGTTAGGTCATGTACTAAGGATGCTAGGTAGTCGTTTGCCACACCGAACACTGTTCGCCGACGCCTTGGCCGACTGGCGCAAGGTGCGAAGTGGACAGATGATGACCTGGCGTAGACAAATAAAATCGTTCACGAAGGGGTTGGTCACTGTAGATCTGGTTCGTCTCCAGGGTTGGGGCCCTCGCGACTCAGAGAGTCGGTGGCTTAAAACTTTAGGTGAGATGGCGGCTAACCGAGTTCAGTGGCGTGAATGTTGTCGTTGTTTGGCCGAGTTGTCTGTGAAGTGAGGGCACTTAATGACGCGAGGCAGTGAAAGCCGTGAGGAAGCTGTCATGCTGATGGCGCTTTACTTTCACTTACAGCTCGGTTGTTTGTTTGCAAGGTGTAGGCGCCTTGATGTTGTATGTTTGAATGTAGACGTAGCTATTTCTAGTGATTAGGTCCCCTCCCCTCTCCCATTTTTCTTCTCTCTTCCTAAACAGGGTTTGTTTCTTCTTCTTCTTCGTGGTTGTGTGGCAGTTGAGCATCAGTGTGATCCACTGATGTATTGCTGTCTATGATGATGGTCGTATTCAGTAGTGTCATACAAATAAAGCATTGTCGCAAGTCTATGAGAATGCAGCATCTGCAATCACTTGTTAATGATGATCAGTTTATACCAGCCGACAACATCAACACCTAACCAGCAATCAACATATCTTTCACTGAGTTAATGATTTCTCTTATTTCTGTCTGGAGGGAAGTCCTGGTCGTATGATCATCGACTACAGTGAATAGGACAGTTAACATGTCTCCTCCCGAGGTGATCAAACGATCCCAGCATCACACACAAACAAATGTGACTGAGCGTTTAAATGGGATAAATCAATCGAGTTTGACGTGAGAGCAATAGCGCTGTAGTCAACACGGTTGTCTGATGAAAAGGTGTTTAAATGGAATACCACCTGCAGCGGTTACTGCATTTTTATTGACATTCAATCAATCAGCTTCAGAAGCGAGTACCGGATTCGGGTTTCGCTCATGCTAAAACACTTCAGTAAAGTATATCCTTATCATGAACAGGATTAGAATCCCGGCCAACCATTCATCAGACAACCGTGTTGACTACAGCGCTATTGCTCTCACGTCAAACTCGATTGATTTATCACATTTAAACGCTCAGTCACATTTGTTTGTGTGTGATGCTGGGATCGTTTGATCACTTCTGGAGGAGACATGTTAATTGTCCTATTCACTGTAATCGATGATCATACGACCAGGACTTCTCTCCAGAAAGAAATAAGAGAAATCATTAACGTGTTTAGCGATATTTTGACTACTGAGTAGTGATCATCCAAGATGCCATCGCCCTAGGTTTGTATCTATTTATTTTAGGTATTTCCGGCGAAAATATCGACATTTTTGTAGGCATGGCGACGTCGTGTTTGGCGCAGTGGACAGTGTAGCCAAGCTATTCGAAAAAGCGAAGACACTCTAAAACAGAAAGCCGCCAAGTTTCGCAAAAACTGACAAAGTCTTGCACACATCCCGCACATCAGGTTATCCATGTTGATAAGGATTCCCTACACGCGTGAAAGACAAAACAGAAACGAAGAAATAAAACTATTACTCTAACACACATCAAATAGCGAAGAGTGATGTCTAATTTTGAATGATCACTTTTCACTAATTCCAGCTGCCACGGATAACCTCGTCCTACGTTACAACAATACATTTGCGCCTCACGGAAAAGTATCTTATATCTTCGGCATAACGATCAAATTGTGAACACTTTCTTGTCTGGAGCATCCGTCAGATATGAACCCAATTGTTTACATGCTGAATCTTGTATGAAAAGAAATTTACCGTCATAAGTTGCTAGTTGATTTAGTGAACACAAAAACGCTATGAAGAAAATACCGGACAGTACACAAATTACCCTATTGTTCATTTCAGTGAGACAGGTCTGAAGAATTTTTCAAGTGATTACGGCTGGTTTAGGAAATATGAGACATTGAATTCAGTCGGTAGCATCAACTTCGTTAATGCATGATACAAAACTGTACTGGTGAAATTTATTGAAATTTATTCATTAAAATATAGGTCTTCCTTCGAGTCACATTGAGTCTGTTGCATAGTTCATGAAAAGCATCGTCACCCTTAAAAAGTGATGAAATTTAGATAGACGTCCTGTTGGTTTTAACTGCACAACACTAAGCTCAGTGCTTTGACAGTACATATTGATTATGATACTACTAATATTTTTGGATCTATCTCACCGCTTGTTTATCGCTGCCAGACAGTTCAGCATTATAAATGATAGTCGGTACACATTCAAAAGGGAATTCATCCTGTTCAACTTATTTGTCCGGTATTACTGTTTGTATAATTTTTTTAAACTTTGATCAAATTCCTTGAGTTAACAGTTTGCCGAACGATACGTAGTTTGACTTAATCCGTCCACATCCGTATGACCCAGTTAACACTTATTATCTGGCTGGTCTACAACAGAAAATCAAATATGGTCTGATTGAATAGTTAGAGGTGAACATGTAAAATAATTTTTATATCTGTTACCTTTTTTATGATATATACCTTCTTTTGTGGGTAGTACGTGTGGAAACTAAGGAGCTGGTCTTAACGCCAGCATGACGAGGGATTAGAATTGTCTATTAGAAACGTGTGTATGCACTGTGTGAAACGTTTTATCAAAGTGAATGACGGTACACTGCTGTTCAGTGGATGCGAATATATGTAGGGCTTGCGAATTAGTGTTCACGTTTCTTGTTCTAGGTTTTCACGTACTTTATAGTAGATTTCATTCAACAGCATTTCAACAACATACGGCCTCTACGTACTGTTTTCTTTCCTCAAATATGATCAAAAATATTTGGGTCACTAATGTGGAATTGAGATATTTCTGTTAGATATCTAACATCCAGTTCACCTTACACTCGAGGAGGCTTCGTTAGAGTGGCTATTTCTCTAATTAACTACTCCTATTCAAAGGTGACAAACTCAGTCTGCTTACCCAATGATATCGTCCTCGTGTGGACGAGCGCAGACAAAACGACTTCAAATGGTGATCATAAGTAAGGCACCTCAAAAAGGCTGTCAAACAGCTTCTGCAGTATTCACTACTACTGGAAGTTTAGAAAAAAACAGATTGGGGCATCTGGGGTCAACGTGGTACACTCGACCGCGTAGACTGACACCATAAATTTTTGCAACATTAATCGAAACTCGAAAGCTCAGTGATATGCGTTACTCAGATTTTATATGCATAAGAAAGATCATAACTAGTTGTCATGGTAAATGGCGAATATAGTCAATCGAACTGTTCCTGTTCACTACCTTTCCCATAGGTCAGATAAACAAACTATGGCATAGGAACAGTGCAGACTTGAATCATTGCTGGATAGTTCAGATGAAGAGCCACTGAAAATGTTACAATAGTTCAAATAAAACGCACAGGGAACTTATCACTTAAACAAAATTTAAAATGAGGGAAACGTTGAGTAAATTTGGTGAAGTAACTAAGAGATATTCTTTAGAAGTTCTTCTATAATGCTTCTTTTACTTTCAGGAATCGGTTACGTTTTGTATAACTGTGCAAGAAGAAAATTGGTTTAGCGTGGTGTGCAATACGGTTTCTGTTGCAGTCGTCAAATACGAATTTGAAGGCTGTTAACACTTACAGAAGTGCTAAGATATTGTAAACCTCGGATAAAGAAAGCAATGTCACGTGAGTATAAGTTGTCACGAGAACAGACACCACCATTGCCTCTGCACAGGATGAGATCACGTGTGCAAATCCGATTGGAGTCTGTCGGTAGACACTCATTGGCACCGGTGTATTGACGGAGTAGAACGGACTACAGGTGCACAGCTACTGGTTGACTCAGCTTAAAAAATAATGTTTTGACTAAGACTGCTCTAACCTAACATGAACGTCATGCATAGCCTGTCAAATACAAGTTTAATAAACCACTCGCATTAAACCTGCCGAATGTAACCGGTCTCAGCGGAATTCGGCGTCTCGTTCAAGACTTGTCGACTAACTGATGCTGTCATTCTCAAATGGACATGCACTCCTTCTTCGACTTCAGTCTAATTGCCTAGGCTACTCACTCGTGGGTGTCAGGATGCATCTACATATGCTAGACTGATATGCAAACTTCATTCCTGTAGTCACCAAAGCCATGGCTTTACAGTCAAATGTGACGTTAGGCTAGGAGTCCGAAACAACTAAAAAGTATGAACAGTTTACTCGCTTGGATTGCTTTAAACGGCGAAGCTTTCATACACAGTGTTGTACTCTTTGTTCCGGCCAACGGTCTGTAAACATGTTTGTTCACAAGTATATTTAATATGGCACCGGCAGAGTCACTACTGGACAGAGACCTACGTCTACCGTTTTCGTACAGGCGGCATACGGTCTGTCATGCTGGTGCTGTCATGACAACAAGAGCTCAAATCATGAGGTGAAAGAACACAAAACCTCAGCAAAACAGCTGCTTGAACACTGAACCAAAAAAGAAGGATGATATCTTCACAACTATTGGGATTTGAAAGGAAGCCTGCCGTAGAACTTTGATTGTGGTCCGTAGTATCAGCAGCTCAGCCACACAGTGACAAACATCTTTCTCCTAAGAACTTACCCCGGTTTGGTCACTGTTAGACCAAATCACTAGTGAAGAACTATTTTTGGTTTCAGAAAGCTGTTAGTGGAAACTTCACGCTCGAAGAGGGTAGCAGTGATTGGATGTTCCAACCTCTTTCTGCTGGCGAATGACTGGTTAGATCACTTTTGTCGGCAACACCTCATACGTGTGCTTAGTGTACACAAGTCATCTGTTTTCAACGATCAAAGATCTGTTACAGTGTTTTTAACGTTGGTACGTTTTATCCACAAGAAACTGTCACTTTGAACATGTTCTTGCTGCTGTCTAATCTTTTGTACGCTTTCGTGCATCATGATGTTTGTGTTCGGTCGAATTCGCCATCTGACACGTCGTTCGAAACTATGGTTAAACATAGTTCAGCCTTTGTACAGCCTCCGTTAACGTATCTAAGGCGTTCCAGTCAGTTTTACAGGACTTGCTCGCAAGACTTTTCGGGCATTTGAAGCAACTCTGCTACTGATGTATTCCATTGCCGGATCTTGTCAAAACGCATCGGTTACACTTGATGGCTCTGGTCTTCGGTCACAGCATAATGGTTTTCACGATGATCCGCCATCGTATTTGACTTCAAAAAGACCTGTCCGGCAGCCATATCCAATTCGTTTCAGCAGACCGGACAGTTCAAGTCTAACTACCACCACCCTAATTTCGCAATAATCACAAGTGAATAGGCTGTTCTTCAATCAGCGTCCAGTCATATGTAAGATAGTCAAGGGCTATTCCTTCTTGTTATGGTGAACATCGTCATCCCGGTCGTCGTAATGACGGACAAAAAGGAGGCTCAAGCGGTGTGGATGGACAAAATTGGCTCTGTAATTCAGGTGATGGTCACCTACTCATCCTGTAACTGCGAACTGCTCCACTCAAAACGCCTGTTCGATAGAGTCGATACAGCCTAGATACAGGCTCCTAAGAACCAGATTAAAAAAGTTCATGGGGTTGCTGAGGTCACTCAGAATTCTGCCCTAGTAAATGAGATTGGTCATGAAACTTAGCCCTTATCTCCCAATCGTGCTGCGCCAAGTAAGATATATGTTAGGTTAAGCACAAAAATCTGGCCAAAAGACCTGACAAAACGCTCATGATCCCTGACATATTCAACCTGCCGAGAGCTAAGAGTGCCAGCAAAATCTTCTTTCAACATGTCAGAGGTAGTTGCGAGTCGTAATGATAAAACTGTTTAATGTCATACCAATATAATGAATGGCCGTTAAAATCGAACAACCTTCAGTGACAGAGTTTAAAATATGAAACTGATTCAAAAAGTGTTGGTATTTACTAGGTATCCCATACAATGGGCTGCCGAATGAGTCTACAGACTTATGTCTGGGTAAGTATCACTTGCTACGGAGTAAGTTCCAATTCCCCCCCCCCCACAATGAAGCCATTCGTACACTGGGAGTGCCAAGTTAGGAAGTCACTGGCCTTTTTATGTGCTCATATTTCTAGTTTACTTTAAGATATATAGTACCAATATGTGAGTAATTTTTAAAATGACTGCATTTTTCAACAAATGTTTTAGTATAAAGAGATATTTCCTGTTTTAGTTAAGGAGCCTTGACTGCGTTAGCATTTTTCATTGGCTGGAAAGCATTTGTTTTTGCATGTGTTAGAAACTGTTTTCATTTAATGTTCTCATGTAACTTCCGTATTTATCCACTCCTTTGTTAGTTGCGTTTGACATTCACATGTCAACAGTTTGACCCTAATTATTGGGCGGCTAAGTTCCTCATTTTTTAAAAGTTTTTCTTCGTGTTTTGCCATCATCGCGTGTTTTTCTTTAGAGGACGTTTGTACGATTTACCTATTAAAGTAATCAATCATAAGTGATACTGAGGCAACGTTTATTAACAGGATGTAAACCAGGAAGAGAAGAACGATCCACCTTTGTGACGTTTTTTGGCCGGCTTGCTAAATGCTTCTAGTAAACGATTACTAATTATACTTATTTGTTCTCTTACACTTGCCATTGAAGTTCTGAAGTCATGCACCAAAATGGTTTGACACTATTGGGACTAGTTTGTAAACAAGCAGTTGCCCATCGTAGGCTAAGAAGGGGTTGAGTAAAGCCTTCAAAGCCAGTTTGTCCAAAGGCTCACCAGTGATATTTTCGCAGAACCACGTTTATGTGTTTCGTTAGGCACACTAATTCGGTTGTGACTAAAATGTGGCACATGACCTTTTTGTCCAAAATCAATTGCATTATTTCTATGTGTTTCGTGTTACCACAGATGAAAACAGCTGCTAGCTATTCGGGATCAAAACATTTAAAAGTTAAAGCCTGTAAAGTCCTCAAATTCAAAAAAAGTTCCGTGCTTGCAGACATGGAAATTTCTACCGAAGAGACTAATGTAACTCTCAACACTAACCAAGTTACGACTCTTCTCAACACGGGTATTCAGAATTATATTGCAGCTCTCGGAAGTAGCGCAAACAGTACGTTGCTGCTCGGAGCAGCAGGTGATCTACAAGTATCAGGTTGGTAAAGTAGTTCATTGTTTGTGTATGCATAATTTGAACAAATCACTATCACTGTTCGCATAAATCGGTGACCGTTCCGGTTAAACGTCGGTCTTTCAACTAGTTTTTTTTTCACAATTTGAAGATTTGTACGTAATGTGTATACAAATATTGTCCACTTGGTACTTGAGGTTAAAACAATCTCTGCGTTTTATACCTCACGATAAACATGATGGACAGAGATGGGTAAAATTGCGCAAATTGAACAGAAATCATTTAATAGCAATTTTCCCCACACAGACAAACTTCAAAGTCAACCATCGTATAAATTAGGAGGTGGATAACTTAGCAATAACTATTGATTGAAGTTGACATGAGAGTTACTAGGTCGTTTCTCGAAATGAAAAAGCGACCTGAACATTGCACACAAACTATGGTGACTGAACGTTTAGGTAAGATAACTCATTGGTGTCTACTGTGAGCTCAATGGTGCCATGTTAAAAACGGTTGTCTATGAGTACACAGTCCAAAGTTTAAACCTCACCCGAGGTAATGAGTTCTTCCGTGTATAAATTTTTAGTCCAATACTTCTGTTCTAAATGTGGTTTTATGATAAGACTGTTGAGACGAGAACCATGAGAACAAACAAGAGTGGTCTTCAGTCTAGTGAGACCAGTTCCCGACTTCTCATCAGCATCTACGTATGGGAACGCCCGAACGGAAGAAACAATGGTCAACATCTTATGTTCGTTTGTCTGTTTTAACTTCAAGCAAAACTGAGCGTTCCAAGAACGAGCAAATTCAGATGTCAAGAGGAAGAAACTTTAAACGTAGTTAGGTAAAAAGTAGAGCGTTTAAAATTTTGTTAAACAGGACATTACATATATGTGATGGCATCCTTAACATTCAAGTAAGTTATTTGGCTGACTTGTTTCGGAGCAATTGACTTAGGGTACGTTCTGGTTCTTATCCATATCACCGATTTACGCGTACCAGGAATTGTACTCAGATGAGTATGCCAGTCTTTCTGGCAATGCTCGAAATGTTATGTAAAGCCCTTCCATGTACAGTCACTTATATGCAGTATTCTAAAATCCATATCGTCTTTAGAGAAGCCAGAGTAATTTCTGCGTGACATCTGAGGCATTAGAAAAGAAAGTGACAACGAAAATGGATATAACGTGAAATAGCAAAATTCTCTTCACAGAGATGTCAGTGGTTAAGTTTCCGTGATATTCCCGTCAATCTTCAACCACGGTAAGCACTCGAGGCCCCAGACTATAAGTAGACGATACCTTACGGGAACCAGCTTCGACGTTAGACCATTCGTCTCTTGAATCGATGTTATGCACTGACCATTTCGATAGTGTGTCCAGCCTCATTCAGGTAGTTCAGTGCTCAGCGTAGCAAACGATACACTGGGATTCTCAACGATGCTGCTAGCCATCGAATCTTGTGTAATGTGAGTAACGTGTAAGCTAACATGCTAAACTGATTTGGTTCGAAAGCACACAGATAAATACGACCGAAGCTTGTGCATTGTTTCCACTGCACAGATACAGTACTACGAAGACGTTGGTGATCGAAATTAGGCAGACTTTGAACAAGTGCATTTCCCTCCAACCGGCTCAAGTGCTTATGGTGACAATTTTGAAGCGTTCAATTTTCCTTTATCACAAGTTTAAAATGAACAGGTTAAGTTTCCGTCCGTGGAGTAAAGGATGTGTGAACTGTTTAATGCACTTACAGCATATTGCATTCAACAATGCTGTTTCAGACATATTTTTATCAACTGATCAGTATGTTTGAAGTACGGTCGATGCCCATGAACAGTGTTTTATACGTAAATGGTGTTTCGCAAAACCTGAAGCGTGGTCAGTACAACATTTTTATTTTAATGATAATACTACTCATACAACGTAAGTAGATGGAAATCCATAATGCATCATATCAGTCCAGAAAGCCTGACTGACATGTATTTTCTAAACGTTGTTTCCGAACCATGTCGAACGTTAGACATGCCTAACTTCAGATAATATATATCATATGGATTGTCTGGCGGATAATTTTAGTTGATAACGAAGAACAACATAAACAAACGAAACATTCGTTTAAGTGACCAACTATTATGCAACCTTGTCTTAAAATCTTGCAAGAAGCTTTGGTGTGCTCCATCGAAACATGTCAGTTGAAAGAATCATGAAACAAAGGTTAAAAAAATCTTTTGGGTCACTTTAGAGTAATCTTTGAACACAGCTGGGTGAATCCTGTGGTCGTGTTACATCAGTGTGTCTAAATCAGCAAGCAATAACATTAGTCGCCTCTTGAGATCTTCGTCTTCCTAGCTGGTTAGAACAGACATCTTAAACAAACTGTTACCACAACGTATTTTGAATGAGACCTAATTGTGAGAGGCCGGAGCTTTTGAAAGATTCAAACCAGAAGCAGAAACAACGTGGCCGAACACGGCAAGCGCTCAACTAGCTGAGCTAAGAAACTACGCCAGAATCACAGAAATTTCACACTCGGAATCAGTTACTTTTTAGAAATAACGTAATATAGAAATTGACCGCCACATTTTCACTCGCAGATGGTGACCGCATCAAGTCAGGTATAATACGATTTTTATGTAGTAGCCTAGAAAAACAAGTTTGATAACATATGATCTGGAGAAATTTCTCACTTGGTTCCTGCGCACGCCAAACAGAACTCATCCTTTCATACAGTTCAAGTCAAAGTTCAGTTGCGTGAAAAAGCGCCTCACCTCAAGAACGTTTATTCAATCAGATAAACAACCGCCTCATTGGACAGATCTGTCTATTACAATTTAATCCAAACAGGGCAATATATCACGTTTGATAACGTTGCGTATCTTAGAGAAAACACAATTAAGATTCGCTGCCATATAAATGAGCAGATAAAATTTAGATCGAAAGATCCCATTAAACAGAGGTTGACTCGGTCTCCTACTGTTCCAAAGTAAGGTTAGCACATTTTAGAACGTTCACCGAACTTACTGGTGGTTTAAGTAAAAGAGAAACCCAACTCTATTCATTTGCCCCTCCAAGACAACGTTCTTTAACATGGACCTTAGGAGACACTTGGGTGAATCTTCCCTATTACCAGATTGTGATCAAGACTCAATAGTATGCATAAACTGTTTATAAAGGAGAAAAATAGAATGCCCGTCTACACCTGAACTGTGACTGTTTTTTTGTTTTCTCATGCTGTTGTGCAACGAGGGGTACTGTACGTAAAACGTATAGTTCAATAAACGGATAGGAAGGCATCATCCAGAGTGCCTTCGGATTAGTTTAGAGGAATCATTAAGTGGCATCATTATGAAAAATCGGATGGATATAAATCACAGGGTAAGCTCTACTAGGTCATACAAGGCAGTCTGCTGGTGACTGGATAGTAAACTAGGCGATTGTATGGGTAACCTATTGGAATGGCCGAAACAATCTGACTCTGTTAGCATATACCTGTTGTCGTCATGAGAAGTCCAGTCTAACCCTTGAACCCCCTCGACCCTTATACTTTCACACACAGACAACCAAACAGTCCACGATGAATTAACATCAAATCAATGTCCAACCAACTTTGCTGGAGGATAGGCTTCTAGTGATAACCACTCCGTTGTCCCCTAATAAACGCTATAATTTCACGAATGAATCAACACGAAGTATTTTAGCATTATAAGTATAGTGATTTGATGGTTAATTTCTATAAAAAAACGTGTACAGTAACTTGTTTACTCGTCATCTGAAGCTACTGGACTGTCTTCGAAATGTTGCAGAGTTCAAATAGACCTGTTTCATTTATTGTTTGTAGACTGTTTTATTTGTTGATATGTCTGTATTTTATTGTAACGCAACCTGAATATCACAGAGAGTAACAAAATCTCCGTTTGATTTGCAGCGGTCGATTCAAACTCAACAAGTAAGTTTTAAATTCTTCAACAGTTTACACTATATTTCGTTGGTTTACATAAGAGAAACGAATATGTATGTCAGCGTTGTGCTGTTTCTGTTTACTGAATGCAATTTAGGACTAATCTAACAAACACACAAGATAAATGCTGACAACACAATTAAAGGTTCTATCCCTCAGATTAAAATTAGAATGTTCTGATGTTTAGTGCATCAGAATTCAGAAAATGTAACACATGCATTTAAAAATATTAGAAAAGCTGTATTTAGGTGTGCAGTTTATCGTATTAAAAGAATAGAGTTCTTATTAGTTTGCTCGAATCGATGGTTGTCTTCACCTGAATCAATTAAGTTGTATATTACTGATGAGTAGTTAGATTAATTTCAAGTTGGACATCACCCGCAATTGATCGCAGCCGTCCCATAGAATTTCCAGTCGGCACCTTTTGAAAAGAATCATTAGACTCGAATTTTGCTCTTGTTAGAGCTCATCAGTAGTGCATATCATTGTCACTGCCGGGACTTGAAACACCGACATGCTGTTCATGAGGCAACCGTGTTGACCACTGCGCCATTGACCTCACGTTAGGCACGACCGAATTATCATATGTGAACGTTCAACCACTTTCGGTTGTGAGTAATGGGAATTCGACAGCTGCGATCAATTGTGGGTGATGTTCAAATTGAAATTAACCAAACCCCCGATTACTCATCAGTAATCTAAAATATCGCCTAGCAGGTTTAATGAGATCGGAGATTTCGATCTGCTCAGCAAGTACTAATCGCGGGGTTATCGATTGGAGTTAACAGGACATTTACTGTGTCTCCATTTCGAGACGATCGGGCAATCTTATCATTACTCACATGCGAAAGTGGTTGAGCGTTCACATATGATAATTCGGTCGTGCCTAACGTGAGGTCAATGGCGCAGTGGTAAACACGGTTGCCTCATGAACAGCATGTCCGTGGTTCAAGTCCCGGCAGTGACAATGATATGCATTGCCGACGAGCTCTAATGAGAGCAAAACTCGAGTCCAATGATTGTTTTTGAAAAGGGCCGAGTGGAAATTCTATGAGAATGAGACAGGTGCGATCAACTGTGGTTGATGTTCAAACTGAAATTAAGTTGTATATTCTGAAATGACCAAAATATTCCAGCAGGGTATTGTAGATTCCATCGATGTCCGACGTCACCCCCGAATCGCACAGCGTACCTGTTATACGAAGCAAAACAAGAGTATTGCAGTTTTCACCAATAGTCTTTGAAACTGCCCTTCATCTCCTCAAGTAGTGAGTATGTTGATACGTTAAATGATTTTGTACAGAGGTTTACAACTTTCAAGCCGAACGCTAATTCAAGATTAAACATCTGTATGCTTCCGGACCAAATTGTGGGTATAGTTACTGACGAAATTGATACAAGTTGCGTTTATCATGAGTGGTCGGAGACCATGAGTTTAGTATTACTCACATAGTCTTCTTTTTTATAACACCAGTAATACATACATTGTGGACGTATTTGTTAAGAGAAACAACTCAAAACAGAAAAATTGGGACTGTGATTTTGAATGAGAGCAGGCGGCTGAAGCCTGCTAAATACATACATGTCGCATTGTTTCATCAACACCAAACGTAAAATAAAGTGAGCCATTTTTTGTACAACGATCAATTAAGGGGAAGATAGTTAGCCAGTTGGGTGAAGAAGGTCACGACGTTCAGTGCATGGTCTTGTTTGGGAAGGTTTATAACAAAAAACAGTTAGCAGAAGGTAGGAGTATGTGAAACGCCTCTGAATTATCAATCTGTTTGATGACGGTATGTTCCAGTAAATGTTTTATTCCGGTGATACGTACATCTGCACACAGATAGTACGAGACATACATGAAACAGCCAATGTTGGATAACAAAACATGAAATGTTCGTGGGTGGCACTTCCAACAATTATTACGGTTTCTAACGTCCACGTGGAAGCAGCAGGCCTAAAGTTACCGTTAGCAAGGGAAACAGGTGTCTTCCAAGGACAACCAGAGGGAACTCCTTTGCTTCCATTCATAATGTTGATGAGCTATGTAACTTTTCAGTACTCCATCCCAAAGTGCTACAGTATGGGGCTTTATTCCAGCGTTTCATTTGTATATCGCTCCCGATAGACAAGCACAAGTAAGCAAGCGATTTGATGATGCGGTGCAGTGTTTCCTAGAGTATTGTAAGATGGACAAACGAACTGTGACTCACGTTGCTTCATTATGACTCTAGATTATTCTGTATGTAAAGAACAAGCCGTCAGACATCTTGGATGACTTGACATACACACATTCGTCTCACAATACTACCTCCATCCTGTAATCTGATATTGCGTAAGATGAGTCATACTTCAATTCCATCTGAGTGACGGTTGATATGCACCTGGGAGCTTGCACTTTAACGCTTCTAACCCATTTATCCTTTTCAGTCTCTGACTTAGCGGGAGAACCCTCTGGTCTTTTATGTAGTTGAATAATTCATCCACCAAATAAAAATGGTTATTCTAAAATGACGCGACGTTTGGTTTCTTCTTGCTGTAAATCAATGAAATTAAATTCACAGTTGTGATGACACAGTTACGTGGTAGTTATATAAAGGTGGACTTACTTGTGAAAACGACTCAATGTGTGATTCATCTTTTTTTTGTTTCTTTTCACTAATTACATCAGCTAACACTTGTAAAACAACTACAATACAATGCTCACCGTTCGGTCGATGTCAAGATACTGTAAACGGACCTATTTGTATGTGCAACACCTTCTGGGACGATATAAGACCAACACATCCTGGAACGCAGTGTGTCAGTAAGTTTGAATATCATCCATAGTTAATCCATGGAATGAATCTTACATATGAAATTAGTCACCGTTATCACCAAACAAGTAATTTGTTTGTTAATCAAATAACAAGGCATTGCTGTGAAACATGATTTGCCACAATGAAAACAAATGCGGTAGTTGGATGTAAACATCTAGTTTTCAAGTCCATTGCCATTTTATCTAGAGGCATTCCGTACATGTATGTCAAAAGTTGAAAACAAAGAGTGAATAAAAAATTGATATGTGAAGTACAAAGATGATAAACCCGACAAACAAGAAAAGCGAGGCGATACCTTTTTGACATAGAAGAACTAATTGTCATTTTTCAATCAAAATGTCTTCAATGATTTTTAAGACATTGACCTTGTCATTGGGTAAACGCTTGTTCCAAAATTGCCGGTCGCAATTTGACTTTTTCAGGTAGTTTTTAATCAACAGGCACCGATTTTGGTTATCCGTTTGCCAAGGTGGTTAGCATCAATTTCTACCCAAGTTTAAAGAAAACACATTTAATTCAGTACAAAATACAGAGGTGTACAGATCCGAAGCGTATTTGTCAAAACTGATGTGTGAGATAATAACGATGCATATACTTGTCCGATAACGTTAGGTATCCAAAAACAGGACTTTTTTTACTGGTGTACTGGTCTTTAAGGTGACCGTGATCTCCTTAGAGAGTGGGCACTCGGTATTCCATCCGGTTTAAGCTATTTACAAAATGAAATTGATAGATATAGCTGCTAAACATTCCCTACTGATGGAATCACAGGAGTACAATCATGTAATCCAGATGGACACCTTAATACCATATAGTCATTTTTGCTTAGTTTCCGATCTAGTATTTTTATGACTGGTGTAGCAGAAAGCTTAAATGTCATTAGACACTCACGACAGCTCATATGCACAAGACCAGCTCAAACCTGAGTTAGTGAATGATTATTTTCGAGCAAATGAACTCATATACCCTTTCGGTCATGTGCAAAACTTATGGGTTGTGTTGATGAGATATCATGCCGAGAATTGACGTCAGCTTCACGTTGTTCAAAGTACGCTACACCTAATCGAAATGGGTGGATGAGTACAACTGACTGTCATTATAATCTTGGATTGCGTGACTCGTTGACGAACTTACGTAAGAAATTCTGGAAGCCACATACGTACAGGCTGCATTTAAGTAAATTCCTCCTAGTCTGCTAATTGTACAAGTTGCATACGTTGCACTGACAGAATGAAGCTGTTTGATTGAAGACAAACATAAACCTATCTTGTGAAAAGCGGTATATTTTACTATCACTTTCAGAGGCTCATTTGGCATTGACTAACGTTCAGTTAACAATATTGCCATCAATAATTATTACTGTCTGCCAGTGGCAGTGAACTGCAATAGGTGACTCGTTGAATTCCATGTTTGCCGTTCAATTATCTAATGTCGTTTTTTATATTTACCTTCTCTTTCACCCACTCGTAAACACAGTTGGGATTGCAGGTATTCTCATTATTGCCGTCGGGACGTTGATCAGTGCGGTCTTGATCGTGTTTATGGTTCTTGCTTGCATAAAATGTCGACGTTTTCACACTGATTAGGACATGGAACATAGGAAGAACATCTTGTAGGCACATCTATCGTGTACACAAACACAATCTCCATTTCTTGCAGTAGATTAAACAGCAGACAAAACATTCGAACGAATCAAATGCCGAATTATTTGGCATAACGGTTTATCGAAACAGGGTGGATATACTGCACTATGACATATCATTTATTTCCCCGGGGAATTCTTTATTACTCTTTCAATCGTTGCTTGACGTGTTTCTAACGTTTTGCAAAAAAGAATGTTGAATAATACTTTGAATCTCCATGCGTTTTCATTTACATATCAAATATTCTGAAAGAATGAGCAAACTTGAGACTAGTTTTTTGTACCATTCTGTTTCAAATAAATTTATGTGAAAATTCGATTTTCTCATTAATAAAAGTAGCACAGATGTACAATTAGGACATCTGGCTAACTACTTCATGACTGGATGGATCAATACGGTGAAGTAGCGGCTAGTTTAACTGTGCTCAGTTGTCTCCATTGTATCTGAAAGACAGCGGCTTTGGTGTGTTGGCCGTTGGATTACTGCAGGCGTCGCCACTTTCGAGGATTTTAGTATTACAAACGACGGGTCAGCAGTTATCGACTGTGGCCGGAACAAACGATGGAACTCAATACAGGCATATCTGCCGTAATTCGAATGCCATTTTAACCGCACGAACGGGACAACAGAATGCAGACACCTTAGGCAAGAAAGACGTATTTATAACCGCCTAGAGTTTCACGACGCAGTATCGCTCTCATATGAAATGCCCGAGGTATGGTGAATTTCATACACCTTAGATTGCACATACAATTCGTAGCAAATTCGTCCAACTTGGAAGACATACGATGTGGTCTTTTAACATATGAGTGGTAGCTATAGATTATCATGAATCACACTGGTGGCACGGTCTACGCTATAAAAGTGGTATTCAACATAACTCAAATGAGGAATGCAGTAGATCATCAAAAACTCTTTTATTTATAGGGAATAAAATGTTGGCTTTCCACTTATTTTGGTCCTGGAAAAGGAACGATTTTAAACCGTGTGTGGCGTATTTTTGTTACCGTTATCGAAGCGTCCTCCTCGGATCTTTATACCATTATTTTCAAAAAGGGTATGGAAAACAACCTCTAGTTATCATAGTCATATTAACAAAGAGGTACCATATTATCAGAGCAAATGGTCTACCAGGTTCGATTTTATGCGTAGCCTTGTCGTGTTAGTCAACAGACAAGCATCCAATAAATAAAGGCCACGTCCTAACGTCTCAGAAGACGCTCCTAGTTAATGGGAACTACTACAGATATGATCAAGCACAAATTAGAAAGATTAGTAATGTATTTAATTTTATCACCCCTGGAAACAACTGTAAAGTACAATCTTTCACAAATAAGGAAAAAAACAAGAACAGTGCTCATAGGATCGGTGGATGTGCATACATGATTATCGGCTCAATCCTCAATTCGGATTATATCTAGGCGATGAGTCTAAATAAAGACAAAACAGGTCGCGGAGTGTCGGTTAGAGAGTGACATTATGACTACCATTCAAAGCACTCGTTGTGAAAGCTAGCGCAAAATAACATTATCCGATGGATTGTAAACATCCTTGTAATATGTCGGGTGCAGACAAAGAAGTATCGGTCTTGTATGAAGCACCGTCTACCTTTAACCAACTGAGCAGTCGGAGTGCTGATGCGTCGTGATCACGCCCCCTCGCTGTTCACCTGCAGAACTTATCCGACCGTCAGTGATTACAGTAAACTATGCAATGTAAGTAAGTACTAAGACACTATACACAGTAATGCTTCACAAGATACCTCCTCCAGGAAGCACAAAAATACTACTTAGTTGGAGAACGGCGCTTAATTCTCGTGGGACTTGAGTAAAAAATGTTACTCTTGTAAAACTCTCGAGCTAAACGTGAGCTCATAAGTACTGTTATGACCGTGTCAAAACTGTTCATCGTATCTTAACTTGTAGACCTCCTAAAATGACTTTTATCGTCCAGTACACTTCGATTTCAGCTTGATGTGACATTTACACATCCATCAAACAATCAGAAAGGACCACACATTGGGGCAAACAGTAATAACAGTATACGCGGACGGTGTGAACTAAAGCAAACAATAAACCAGTCATGTTTATCTCATTCGATATTTTCTGGGTTGCTAAAACACGATCACAGACAAAGCCAAGATGTATGTTGTAGACATAACAATACAATTCTGACTGCGCCACTTACTAGTGTAAGGGGTCATTATTGAACAGCACTGTACAGACACCCAGAAAAAGTTTAACTGGCGTTGGCTTGGTAGGCCTAGGTCATGATGGCGTGTTATGACTGTTTACTAACTGTGGTTGAGTGATCCACCTTACGGTCAGTGCGCAACCAAGCTGGGTTCGGTCCAACAAGACTGTATAATTGTATCCTTCTGGGAGCTGAGACCAGTATAGCCCCCAAAAATTGTTTCATATGTTGTTGCTGGCGATGTTTTTCTTTAAAAAGGCATTTGATGCCGAAACTAATCGTAACTCGGAAAATGTCTTTGGGATGGAAGTTTTTTCCCCTCAGAGGTCTATTCCCAGGAAACTCATTGGACATCTTCCTGCTGAGTGTTGGCTGATTTTAACCTAGCACAGTTTGAACATCGTCCATATTTATTTACGGCGTCGCATTCACCTAGGCTTTCTCTTCAGCTATCCTTCTGGGTCCAGATAGGATAGAGGTTAGTGAAAGCAACGCATCCCAAAACATCTTGCTTGAGTACAAAGAATAACGCAAACTAAGGAAAATATGCTACGCTAAAGATAGATGAATTGATCAACTGTCTCAAGCAGAGTTATTCAATTAGGGGAAGTAGACGTGGGAACAGGCAAGTGGATAGATATGTTGTGCAAGCACGTAGACATACATTTCCTGATTTAAATAACATATTAGAAATAACTGATTTGGTTTCTTAGCCTCTTAAACACATTCTACACATTTTACAAACTGTGCGTGTATTGACGACCGAATTGCTTTTCGATAATTAACAGTGAGATTTCATCTGTTTTGCAACCCAGAGTACTGCGGATCCAAGCTGTGATTTTCATTGAGTCTTACTTACTGCGCTTGCGTGCACTGTGTGTGATTAGAATATGAGAATAATGGTGACGTCTTCAACCAGCGGCATAACCCAGTTATTACCACCAACTTTGAAATAGACAAGTTGACTTAATTTCCCATGTTGTAAATCAGAAAATGAAGATTGAATTTCCTGCATGATGGCACATCTCATGATACTCGTATTCATGCCTAACCGTGTTTGCAGAAGCTTTCATCATTCAGCCATCATCAATTCAGTTTTTGCTTCACAAACGCTGTCAGCTTATAGCAGACAAGTGAAATACAAACTTAGTCAGCTCACTGAGATCATAATCGTGTTTGTGATATTGAAAATTAGACAGATTACATCTGAAGTGCAAGTCTACACCGAACAATTTTGTTATGAAATGATAAGCAACATGTAAAACAATCGAATTCAGGTTATGAGTCCTTACAGTTTGTATTTCAAACGTTTCCAATCACACCACTTTAAGGTTGTGACTTCATATACTCCTAACAGAATGAACGAATGACATGGAATAATTTCAGCAAACTGGAATGAAGAAAGTAAATTAAAGAAAGTTCATTTGTTAAAATACAACAGGATAATTAATGATGAGTAGCAGGAGATTTTTGGCTTTCATATCGATTGAAAATCACCCAAAATTGATCGCAGCTGTCGCACTACTGACGAGCTCTAATGACAGCAAACTTCGAGTCTAGTGTTTCTTTTCGGAAGGGGCCAACTAGAAAGTCTATGGGAATACGACAGCTGCGATCAATTGTGGGTGATGTTCAATCAATATTATAATTAGTGTAGAATCTGTCAGGATTCACGGTTATACGCAGTCTATCGGGGCAGCTGTAAACCTCTTGATTCGGGGCAGAGAAAGACAGAATGCTGAAGGTTTCCTCAAATGAAACTGATTCTGTACATAAATGAACGACGGTTAGTAAACTATACAACTTAAAACCAAGGGAACCCTGAGCAAGGGATTTAGCCGTCAGCAAATATCAACCAATAGTTCGGTAGCATAAACAATCCAATGAGGCAGTACAAAATAAAGCGCGAGTTCAAATAAGAGTTCGTTGTGTCGATGCAGACTGGGTTAAGTGTAATAATGTAGAAAATGTTCGGCCAGTATTTAATGTACTCAGTACAGGGGATATATATATGTATATATGTATATATAACCTACAGTAAGATAGTTTGACCAATGGTGTATAGGTATGGGAGCAGTTAAGATTGGTATTGTGCACGCCAACCGTCGTGCATGGAAGGCCGTGTGGTAGCGTGACTACGAGGGGTATGGGGGTTCGGTAGTTCGCGTCCCCAGTTGGACGTTTTGCTATCGAGCTCAACTTCAATTGTAGTGTTTTGAGCACACCTTTCATTGGTTCTGGTCAGAATGAGAAAGTAGTACCGTGAATTTAACTGAGTGACGAATTTAAACTAATCTTGACACCTGCAAAGAATCTTGTTTCTCGAACACTCGTCCACCTAATTGTCTGAAGACAACACACCCAAAAGTATGCATACATTCCAGTCGTGTCCACATTGTTATTCTTTCGGCAACTATGAAATCCCCTATCTCTCAGTGTGGTTTTATAGGTTATCTGGTAAAACACGGCGAGTTAGGACATGCTGTTCATCCCACCAGTTAGAATCTAGTGAACTTAAAGATTTCGTACAATTGAGTCACATTTAGTTTATCAAGTTTACCACACAAAGCATTGGTAACATTTTCTATAACGTATCATTTATTATAGGGAAACCAATATGCTTTCATCCTACAGTATTCTCACATCGTCTGTACTACTTAGTTTGTGAAGTTCCGTGTTGTGTAGAGTCATGCAACAACCGCATAGGTGGGAGGATCAGCGGTTAGATACGAACAGGATGGCTACTGGCAGATAATTTGCTTTCACGCACAAACCAGTGAACGTTTTCAAACCATGAAGTGACATTCATCGGTTTGATGTGTTGTATAAAACTTTAGAATAGCAAAGGTTACTGGAATACTATTTCATCTCCTGAATATCAAGCTGGATAAACAGGGCTGCACAAAAATGGACAAATGTTCATTCGTTATGTTAGGGAATTTTCTTTTAGAAGCAATGATTGAAATCATTCTTAGGGGATTGCTCATTGTCTTTGCCATTAGCTCAGTACCGTTTTTTTACAGCAAAATTAACCGTCGTTTTAGGTTACTTATGTCAGTCTACGTAAAAGGTGCCTGATAAAATTCGAGATCTGACGGAACCACGTGTTGTGAATAACTGATAAAAACGGGTAAGCATAGACACGGCCGTATCGTTCATAATCCAATATTGATCTAGCGGGAACTTTTTATATTTTCTTCTATTATAAAGTAAAATAACGAATTTCCTACTAACATGGAATATCTTACTGAAACTAATCTACTATTCATTGTTTCAAGTAGAACTATAACACCAAGAGTACTGAATAGAAAGGCTTTTCTGCTTTTCTCAATAACTAAATTTTCTTACGAAGGAGTTTTTTGTGGCAAGTGTGGGTACACCAGTAATGGGGGTGACAGCTAAACTGTTTTACCAACTGCACAGAACGGACGTTCTGTTCATGTTGTGTGCAACCAGAACATTTGATACAGTCACCTGGTTAAGCTGCATGAACTTTTACAGATGATGTTGTTCAGTAAGCAACATCGTTGTCAATAATCTCTTACAACATTTTGATTTCGTAGCACCAGTACAACACTCTCTGAAGAATCCCATTTCAAGTGAAGCGGTGAGAGTAGAATCTAACAATCAGAAGACAAGAGAGGAATAAGCACCAAAGCTGAATCTCAGCACGTTATGACGCAAAAGTATAAAACTCAAAATCACAAAACATTTTTCGACTATATCTTGAAATGGAAACGAATTTTGAGGAGAATAAACAATCTTCGACACTAATATTGCTGGATTGCCATCAGAAATGACTGTCACAGTCGTCGCGACGGAGATATTTAAAATAAAAACGCGCAAAATTGCTTGAGAGGATTGGGCAAGGCTAGTTCGGAGTGGCATTCGCGTTCCACCGCGATCGTGATGTTTTGGCGAACATGGTAAGGGAAGACAGGGTTCAGATAAATCAGAAACAGATGAGATAATTTCGGTTTAAACCATTGCAAGCGTACTTAGACACCCATGACTACAAAAATCTAATACCATTTATCGTTGGAGGACTAATCACTTTTGATTATGTGGTCAAGGAATGCCATGCGATGGAATGTGCAAACTTTTGTGATTACTGACTGCATTGTTGTGTTTACAAGGCACTAATCCACAAGACAGAAGTAGGCGAAATCAAACGCAGTGTAAGAAGTTACGGATGCATGACCAACTATAGACAAATGACTAAGGCAGCATTATGTTAAATGTGGTGAGCGTCAATCGATAGCAAGCATATATTTGAGATAACGTGCGTCAACTGTATGCTTATAGCTAACATCAAAGAAAGGAAGGTTTAGATATACCATTTGAATAGAGAAGACGGAAGTCACAAATTACGACATAACTTTATTTCGTTCACTTTCGTCGGTCAAAATCGTGAGACTACCATGAAAACAGGAAAAAGGACATCAGTTAAATGGTTGAAAGTACAAACTAGACTGAATCATGAGTGGTGCTCACGACAGGCAAAGGCTAGCGATCAACTGTTTGAAGGTAAACCAGGGACAGTTTATTTCAACCCCCGTTTAGTTTATTAGAGGTCCATATTTTTGAGCCATATGAGAATGGTACGAGAAAATTGGAACCGAGGCTCGCATTTCATAAAATTGGCACTAAGAAATCCGGATATACTGTTCTGGATAAACCTTCAAAGCCTTTATATGAAAACACAAACGAGCTATGTGAATTTTTTTTATAATTATTGACGAAAATAAAGGCTACCAACCGGAGACTTTAAAGAAAGTCATAGAGGTTGAATGTGAAATCAATGTCTAAGGGGCAGTAAAATGTAATCACAAGTGTATAAAAATATATGAAGTATAGGGCTAAACGATTAAAATCGGTTGGTTTCAAGTTTACAAGGAGGTTATATAGAGTTTAACATAGAATGAGTTTGTTGGTTATGATATGAAGTGACAATTGAATAGCATGGAATCAGTAAGGTTTACCATGAAATTGCTACCAAAAAGTAAATCGAAACGTTTCCTTAACTGAAGACAAAGAGGCCTGTTCAGAGTGAAATCTCTTGTTAGTGAACCTAACGAACTTTTAGGAAGCAGAGGGTACGATTTTCTTACGGCTGAAATGTGTTTTCTCTCGTCAACTTCATTACAGACTGTACCGAAATAATCCATTCTACCGAAACTGTTTCCCAGCAGCTCGGGAAGTCGATCGGTTGGTAAAGAAAGTATCACGTGACTAGTTTACTGTGAAACCTACAGGCCAGATGAGTTAAAAATGGATTCCAAAATGTGATTCGTCTGCTGATTAATCACCGAATGTTACGGAATCGTGAGAAGTGATCACGTGAACCGTTGCATCGATTGGCAGGAAGAGACCATACGTCAGAGCACATCAACTTTCAGAAAGTCAAACTAGCGATATTCCCGTAATCTCACCACGGATTCAGGTTACAGGCTAAAGCTGATGGTAGTACTGATAGACAACAAGCAACACTGTCGTGTAAATCCAGTCCTGTTGAAGCTATAAGCAGCTGGTTTGTATAATGCGCGGGCTAAGTCAATGATGTACAATAAACACTCGCACAAAACTGTCCTGTCTTTTGATAAGAGGAATGAACAAGCTTTCTTAATCTATCCACTTAACATCTATTGTGGCACCTGGACTTTCACGTGACCATTGTTTGGCGAAAGAGCTGGTCAAGCCCTAATGTCTTGGTGTATTATCTGCACTCGGTTACCCGGTGGCATTAGGAATTGCGCAGGCCGTGCTATGAAAGCGATATTCAATCTTTGTGTCATACAGAAGTCCAGATAGTTTGGTTCGGCACCTTTACGTACGAAATCACGATGCTGTCGTCATCCTAACTGCAGGAGGAAACACGAGCCCAGGGATGGCCATATTCGGCTGCTTCCTCGCTAAGGAATAACGGCAAAGCTAGAGACTAGTAAAAGTGAACTTACGGAAAAGGTAAATCGTTGATATTTCTGTTAAATAACAATAAACCGATGTTACAACATGTTTCAACATAATGAAGGGGTTCAGTGTAGTTCAGGCAAACCGATAATCAACGGTGTAACAAAAACCCGGTGTGTGGAGAATTACAAAAAAAGAAGTACAAAGTACGACGCACATGGACATGATCGGAAATATGTACAAGGCAATGTTTCTATGTGCATAATCGTGTGAAGTTAACCACAGTATGTGACCCTGCCCCACCTATTTCTTCTGTTAACCAGTGTTGTGTATACCGGTTTGAAGATATGTCAATTCAACACTATGAGGGAAAGACAACTAGTAAAAAGCAAAAAGAAAGAAGCAAGATATAGGACGGTATCAAGAGAGGAAACCTCTTCACAAATCTACACTACATGCAATATTTGAGGTTTTGTTGTGACGTTATTTCTCTCCTGTGGAAAGACGTACGCATAATGAGAGATAAAAGTGGCCATGATAGGGAACATAGTAACCGTTGTCATTGACCAGGTTTGGCAACCGTATTCTCCAGTTATCGAGTCCGGTCAGGAAGCCGGGTAAAACCAAAGGAAAACAACCTTAATTTCAAATTTACTTCAACTCAAAGTCACTCGCCGTTTTTCCGACTATATTTGGAGAACATGAACAGGGTCGGACAAGACAGCAGCTAGCCAGGTGTGCGTAAGAGGTGTCCAAGAGATTCCAACAGATGAAGTGAGACTATTTCACGTTAATGAAATTACGTCAAGGGGTTACTTAATGAATCCGGAAAGAATCTTCACGCATTACTGTGAGGGGAAAACTGACAAAAGTGGGTTACGAAGGTAAGACGATTAATGCTATATTTTAACATTATTTCAAAACATTCGACCAAGTAGACTATGCAACTTGGCACACAAAGATCAATAGGTATGACATTATTTTTGATTAAAAAGGATTGTCGAACACATCAAGAATCGCCACACCAATGTCAAGATTAACGGAGTACTTTCTAACCGATTCCCCGTGGTTTTACGTCAGGACAGAAGTTACCAGTCTTGGTAGCGCTAGAAAACTCACAAGTTGTAAACGTCCGGTTGTCATCACATGTTGAGGATTCGAAAGTCTGGGTACGGTGGGCAGCTGCAGAGCGACCTAAGTGTTCTATACCGCCAGGTTGCAAACAACCGGTTACCGCTAAAACAGGTCCGGTGTATAGTAATGCATCTTCGACAACCGTACTGTGTTGAATGCAATCTTGGGGACGGAAAGTGGAATAGCAACATTGTTGCGGCTGCGTTCCCACTGTTCCGGATGACCGATGTACTTGTAACCTATCACGTTTACGCTTGATCCACTTGCGAACCGATTCTGGTCTGGCCCGATTGGATCAATAGGGTTTTGCTTTTTGATTGGCTGATTGTCAGACTGGTCAAATTTATGGTTATCAGGACAATCGTTTTGGTCACGTGCCGAGTGGCCGAAACGCGGCGTGGGCTCTCATGCCTCGTGTTCTGATTCCCCACGGTTGGTAGGGTTATAGCAACTGGTGACGGTCAATGGTAGATCGTCATGTGTCGTTAGAACTTGGAAAAGTTCATAAGCTTCTTAATTAGCTGCACGAACAGTATGAAGCCACTCGTTCGAGGCTGCTTGAAGTCATAGTGCAGAAAATGGCAGTTCGACACAGCTCAAAGGTCTCAACCACAGCGTCTACAACAGAATCAATGACCAGCAGCATAACGGAAACTAACTATCAATCGGACAGCGGGATCATGTTCGAGGGTTGGGTCAGGCTTTGAGGACCCATTTAATGAGGACGCAGTTAACTTAGATGCTAGTGCCAAAGTCCGACTACTTTTACGCAAGCTTGACATAACAGAACACTTTCAGTGTTGTAACTATATCCTGTCAAAGAACTTACGTGAATGTTCACTTCCAGGCATTGTACAATGTTTGACTCGCATGTTCAGTGGGCGTATGTCATTAGTCAGTATTCACTTCAACTGCAACTCAGCAAGCAATACTTTGAAGATTTTCTAACGTTTGCCAGTGTGGTCGATCGTGAACGTGAAAAACTCAAGCTATGAAGTCTCACCAGTGCTCGTGTTAATTTCTGTGTGTAGATTTAAGTCAGCATCCGATGTGGATATCCCTTTATGTATCTTGTTACAGCTAGAAAAGAACCCAGATATGACATTGCAGACTGTGACAGACGAATGTCAACGATAAACAAACTCCAAAATCGACACTCGATTGGTTGGAAAAATGCGCAACAGCGAAGGAAACGTTGATGTGTATGCCATCAATAAAGAAAGAGGTATCCAGATAACAGAATTCTCAAGAATGCCATCGAACGTGTGTTGGCATTGTGGAGAATGGCACTTTGCGCGAGTTTGCTAATTTCGAAATTGTATATGTCAAATACGATAAAAACGTGGACATGAAGAAGTTTGATGTAGAAAAGTACCCCCATTCAGGCATTTCCGAGAACCAAAAGCGACGTTCATCCCTAATAGTAGTCGATTCAAAGTTGTATTCGATAGTGATGTTTAAATTAACAGAAAGTATGTTGACATTTTGCTAAGTGGTACGAAAGTGCGCCAACAAGTGGATACGGCCTCTGACACTATACTTATCTCAGAGGATACATGTGATTATTTACACAGACCTGCATAGGTGCAGACCAATCATGTGACACGGAACACTTCGGGAACTCAAATTCCATTTGTGAAAAATTGACCTGTGGCAATTTGCATGCTACTAGTGTCTGTTACATTGCAAAGGATCTAAGTATGGACTGCACCGATAAATGGGGAATATTCATTGTGTCATTGAATTTAGTCTGTAGTCAAATCTGTCCAATTGCTGAAGTATGTCTACCAGAAACCAACGCCGTTGGTTGAGGAAGATATAAAAACAAAATGATTTCGCAGTTGTAAAGACAGTACTTGTCGTGATTGTCACTAAATCTATTCCTCATTACTGCTGTTTTATAATTTTATTAACAGCTAGATGTACAATTGCGCCCAGGGAATAAATACCTGATTTGCTCAATTCGGGGTGTTAGTACTATTGTATCGAAACTAGCTTCGGGGTGGAATTAAGTCAATTATTTCATTTCTACTTTTCGTGAATCATAACAATTGGCGTCGTGGACTTCTGTAACTTCTTATGATGGATTCCTGTCCGTTTTAAATTCTAAATAATATTATTTCGTCAATAGAAATCGAAGACTATTTACAACGCTTCGAAATATGGTCTCACTGACAAAGCTGAAATCGGTCATTTCCGTAACGTAGTTGGCAGAGATGCGTACAGCTCGGTGAAAAACTCGTCATTCTCCGATTCATCAAATTCGACAGTACGAAGTTCCGCACCCATTTGGGCACATGTTCCTTCACTCTAAAGATCAAGTACCTCTCGGTTCTGTTTATGTAACTTTTTTCAGTTACATGTATTACCGAAAAATGGCAATATCGTTGGTACATGCAAACAACCAGTGTCCGCAGTCGCAAGATACGTCCTGACCACTGGTCACATTATCGACTCAGCTTGTACATTCAGAATCCTATAACATCATTCCAATCTAAGATTCTTACGATTGGCCGGGGCTGTCACAATCAAGTGATATAAGTCGGTGTTGTGTTTAAAAACAATTGTTCAGGAACTTGGTTCTGCCCGGGATTTAGTGACTTTTCCTGACCCACAGATTGACTATCCATCCCATCCCCTGTTTGATATAAGAAACCGTTTCACATTATCGTAAACTTGGTACGGACGCGTCAATATGAGATGTTTGCATCTACTAGTTTCCGTGTTCTAACTATTTTGTTCAAACTTTTGAAAGTAACGAACTGTTTTCAATGTCTAGCTCG
>JTDE01003653.1:7095-21636 GCA_014338405.1 Paragonimus skrjabini miyazakii | reverse complement strand
AGGTACATAGGGAAGCTAATGGCATGCAATTCTTTCCCGAAGTGAACTATGAGTAACGGAACGAGTCTCAGCACTCCGTCCAACATTGTACGCAACCAGTTTGCCTAAACGAGAACAACTTTTCATGTACTATCAGCACCTATTAGGTAACTTAACTTCAGTATATAGGAACCTAAACCATTATGACACTAGTCGCGAAATCCGCTTTTGCATTGTCCAAATTAGTAGTTTAAAAATGACCCCCTAAATCTACGTTAACAAACAGACCACTTGATCTGTTGGCTGGATCTGGAACATCCCACCAGAGTCTGTCGTGGTAGTTTTACCAGGTGAGTATCTCACACGCAACACTGACCTATCTTCGAGGGGCCTTATCGGGTATTCACATGCACTGACTAGTAGAAATACTGAGGTAGAATAAAACCGCGTTCGGCCCTTACAGCCAGGTTCTATCTGCCGCACGCGAAAGTGCGATTACTGTACGTTTGATGGGCTTAACTTCTGTCACTCAATTATCTTTTCAGCCACCTTTAACATTCTGTCTGTCATTAGCCATTTCTTAACCACCGACTCTATTTTTCAATAAATTTTACTGGAACCATTGTACTCACCGTCGGTACTCCTAGTTAAGCCATTCGACGAAGCATTTTCAGTTTCCAGAAATCACTTTTCTATGACACAAATGGTGCCTCACAAACTGCTCCAGACAAAAGCGACCGGTTCAAAACTCATAAGCTATAAAGAACACATAAATCATCTGAAGTTTATACACAGGCTGACACAGCTACAAATATAAGGCATCACCAAGTCAGTGTATGAATTGTACACGTGGACAATGAAAGAAAATGATCACATTAAAAACAGTGTAATAAAACCCGAAGAAATTCGAGAATAAGAATGTCCAATTTGGGATATAAAGGGGGTATGCTGGCCCGATATACGATGAACGTTTGTGCATAGACGGGTTACGGAGATAGGGGGATCATCCGTAATTTAGAAAATCTGTACTGGTAGCAGGCTTTCCGCAAGCAGTCGCATGAGCAGTAGTAGTAGTAGCAGCTGGAGTATCGCCAAATAGATCAGCAGGAAATTTTGTTGTCAGTCGTCCCGTACTCTCGATCAAATGACGGACGTATTTGGACATTTCCAGTCGACATTGTTCACCGCAAGGGGAATCGATCAACTGCCAAGTATTGACTGTATCCTCAAATCTGTCTCTACAAAGTGGACACTGGGACCGATTCAGATCCGAAGTGTCAGAACTGCTCGAGGTAGAAGGATGAGCAGATTGTGTAGGTCTTTGAAGGTGAGACGGCAATTTGTACTGAGACCCATGCCTGGAACAGACAAGTGGAAACAGGTGTACAGAAAGTGGCCCTAAACAAGCAGAAGAATTGAAACGCCCAGAAAAAGGAACCACCTGAAAACTTGAACGAAACACGTTTGTGACTGAGTATATACATGGCCATACCAAGTATTTAACAGAGGCGTTAGGTGTTACGGAGGACAGACATGCTCTCTGTGATATGAGTGCATAACAACAAAAACACCACATACAACAGATTACACTAGAAATCCCGCTTTGTCCAAGCAGTCAAAAATGTGAGATTTGAGTGTACTGCGCGAAAGAAAGTTTCAAGCTTGGAAAACTTCAGAGACATTGTCAGCCAAATGATAAACGTCAACATGAACACTGAGGAAATTAACCGCATCAGCCAAGGATCAAAATAACAGTTTTCATCATAACTCAATATCAAATGAGAAAGCGTAAATAAAACTGGAAAATCGAGGTGTTCACCAAATTTAAATTGAGTAAAATGATTTAGCCAGACAATGTCATCCCAATTGTCCTAAAAAAAGAGAACCTTCGTTAGCTAATTCAGAAGGCCTCGCACTTTTCTGGATGCGCCAACGAAGGTAAAACTGCTGGTGGCTATAACTGAAGTGTCAGTACACAACCTACCAATCAATCCTCAAAACAATCAAAAAATCTCCATAACGAAAACAATGTGAAAAAGTTATCGGTGTTTCTGTCAATGCTCTTCTATTCATATCTATTTAACTGCTGATCAGACATCCCAACAAAATATGTAATTCTAAACCACGATACGCGCAAATATTGTTCACGTGATCGACAGTCAAAATCAGTTATCTAAACTTGTCATGAGCAAATCAAGAAAAATGTTCTGTACATGAAAGGTGAACGTTATTCCAAATGGCTGCGTAACGATAGCGGAAAGCGTTTACACAAACACCATATGTCAATCTAGTGATGAAGTTTATCAGACAAAATACTCAAAACTGAATTATGGTCAACTAAGAAGGGAATATGGTAGAGAATGATTGGAATGCCGCACGATGTCGTACGTGTGAATGACAGTTTGCTTTTGGAGCGAGGGAGAGGCAAAAATCGACTGGGACAATTCAGAGAAATGGGATGGTTGAAATGGAAAAGGATTTCCATACCAAAACTTTTACGAGCAACAAAAAGTTCAGAAACAATAAAATTGTACCTTTTTGCTATCTATTTAATGTCCCTGTTTGTTGTTGTTGGTTTTTGGACCAGAGACAATGATTAGACGACCACTGAACACACACTCTCTCTCTCATTCTTTCTTTGCTAAGATTACCTCTGGACAAGGCTGTGGATTTGACATTTATCGGACACGTACATCACTACTGTGATCGGTTCTGGTATCTCACCTTATCCCCACGACGTAATGGTTTGACACTGACCTTCCAAATTCAGCCAACCAAATGACAGTTAATTTGTTGTGTCTGTCTGTAATCAACTCATCGCATGATGTAAAACTATAGCATCTTAACCTACCCAAATCGGTCATAATATGAAGTGATCAGGTAAAGCTGTCAAATAAATTGACGCTCAGGTATTTGACAAAAGAAGATATAGGAATAAGCTTTTGGCTAACAGAAAGCATACCGTACTCAGAATAAACACTGTGATTACAGTTGTAGCGGAAAGGCGTCCAATAAAGCACAATCTTTAGTTCCCGTAGCCGTCGCGCTTCCTTTCGCTCATAGGCTGAAATCGGCCAGCCTTTTTGTGGTTGGCCCGCAAACGATCAAGCATCCACCGCAGCCCCAGAATGGCTGGAGAAAAGGATTTTGCAAACGGTTGGTTCCAGTGATTAAAAGCGAAGTGGTGAACAGCTGTTTAGATCTAGATGATGAGACCCTACTAGGTCGAAACAGCTGCCCACTACCTCGCTGGTGGTCACTGGGACCAACCGTTTGCAAGATCCTTTTCTCCAGCCATTCTGGGGCTGTGGTGGATGCTTGCTCGTTTGCGGGTCAACCACAAAACGGCTGATCGATTTCAGCCTATGAGCGAAAGGAAGCGCAACGGCTAAGGAAACTAATTCACATACCTTCCTGCAACCCCGATGACCGTGACCCCGTGGTCTGGTGGATGAGTGCTTGAACTACAATCTACCACTTATTTACAAGTCGTGGGTTCGACTCTGGCGTGCATGGTGCTGATGAAACCTAACTAGGTCGAAACAACTGTAAACCACTTCGCTAATGGTCACTGGGATCAACCGTTTACAAGCACAGTCTTTATTGTTCAAGTCGCTGGTCGCCATGCCATGTGCGAGCTCGCGTTTATGAACCGGAATTCCGGCCCATAACACACCCAAGGTTCCCGCTCACACATCGTGTGCATTTCTGCCCGGAGTGTGTGCGTGTGACAGACGCTTTCTATCGGGAGGTTTTCTGCCTGCCATTCCCCGTCCGTTGGTCCGATCTCGTTGGGCGATGACTCGTACTGTCGCCCGTGTTGTTCGCACTCTACCTGCTGAGTTTTGGCCGTATTTCACTATCACGTCGAGATACTCCACCGAGTGTTGGAATAATCGTGTCTCCGATCCGGTCATCCATTCCATTTTATCTGCCATGTCTCGTCCGTTGGCCCAGTCTCGTTGAGTGATGGCTCATCTGGTCACTGTGGGATTTTGGACGTATCTTGCCGCCGCGTCGAGGTATTCCGCTGAGAATTAGAATACTCGCACCTCTGGTTTGGTAATCCACTATACAGTATTTCCCTTGAAGAAGTGAAAAACAGCTCGACATTCAGAATGATAAGGGTAGGGGGATGAAAAATAGATTAGTTGATCACACGTAGAACCGTATCTCGTGAAAGCAAAAAGGAGATGTTAATGGGATGCAAAACTCCAACTAGAACACCAACATAACTGAGAAGAAATGATTGAAGGTGAAAGGATAATTTGGTCAAGTAAATAGAAAATAAAAATGAAATGCATTTTACAGAACGGCTGTGCAAATGTGTGCACACTTGTATAAATGCGAGTAAACTTCATCTTGTCAGGGGAGCAATAAGGTAGGCTGAGAGTGTTTAGCAAGAAAGTCAGCAAAATTAATCAGCAGAAACCACTACTGTAACCCGCAAAATAGCCTTGTCGCGTGCTAAGCTACCTAATCGAGAAAACCAGAGCAACAGTAGTCTGAGCGGCACTAAGTAATCTCAATTTATTAAAAAACAATGAATTCTATATATAGAAACAACAATGCTTATGACTGTCAATGGGCGAAAAACGTCTTGTGTTTTGATTGGCCCGTTCATTGTTACGTCTACAAGACATCGCCTTATGCAACCCGGTTGCTTAAAACTGGTATGCGCTTAAACAACTTGTTATAATTATCATTTCTTACAAACAGATTCGGCGCATCAGCTGATCGCCGTTTTTGACTAGTTGGCACTGATCGACAACAACTCCGTCTACAGCAGCTTGTGAATGAGCTCTGATTGGCTGAACCTTCTGAAAGCAGGAAACTGCTCCAGTCCAATCTCATACAAGTCTGAAAATTTTAAACATTTAATCATGAGATACTAAAACGGCGTGAATCAGACGGTCATGAAAGTCAACAGTTGAAATAACTTAACACATTTCGTCCGGCAATCATATGTACGGGTTTTGTGAGAACAATTCCGATTTTGTATGTTTACACCGTCTGCAGTGAACACCTGTGGATACAACGGAATCTTTACCAGCACAAATCGCATGGAGTTAGCTTTCCGTATTCTCCGTTCAAAATCGTAACTTAAACTGGTTATTCCCGAATATACACTGTGTTTAGTTCACACAAATCACGAGGACTTTGAATGTTACTCAATAAATCACAGCGACCACGAGCTTGACCAGACAGTACTGTGGCTCGAACAGCTGTTCAGCTCAGTAATTCCGAGGGTTATTTCAGAGGAGAATATCAAAATGAGATGAGAAACATAAACTAGAAGAACGAGAGACATTGCGGATGTAGCTTAGTCACTGACAAGTCTGCATTACGCAGAGAACCTGGATATATTTGCCACCAACAACAGAATAAGCTTTCTAGAAACGGTATGTACTTGGAAAGCTGCATCAACGATGGCGGCGGAGGTGTACAGAATGAAAAAGAAACGCGTATCTCTAAGGCTAGGGCAGTGTTCGCTAATCTGAGACACCTATGGCGATAGAGAGGCATCTGTTTGAGGCTTAAGAGTCAAGTACCCAATGTATACTGAGGGCTGTATTACTTTACGGCTGCAAAACCTGACCGCTCAGGATAGAAGAAGTGAACCGTATTCAGGTATCTGACTATCGATTTCTAATTCCATCGTTTGCATCGGGTGGCACCAATGAAGCAACAAAGAGGTTGGTAAGTGGATAGCTAGTAGTGATTGCCAATCAAGTTCAGTTGTACAATCCACAAAATTGTACAGACTTAGACAGTTAGGCCATGTACTAAAGATGCCAGCTAGTTGTCTGCCACATCGAGTACTCTTTGACAACGCTACGGCCGACTGGCGCAAGGTGGACAGATGATGACCTGGTGTAGACAAATGGAATCGTTTACGAAGGGGGCTGGTCACTGTAGATCGGATTCGTCTCCCGGGCTGAGGGCTTCGCGACTAACAGAATCGGCGACTGGAGACGTTCGGTGAGAAGGCAACTAACCGAGCTCAGTGGCGTGAATATGGTCGTTGTTTGACCAAGATGTCTGTGAAGTAAGTGCAATTAATGACGCGAGACAGTAAAAGTCGTAAGGAAACTGTCTCGCTGATGACGGCTTACTTTCACTTATAGTTCGGTTGTTTGCTTGCAAGGTGTGGGCATCTTAATGTTGAATGTTTGAATATAGACGAGGCTAATTTTGATAGTTAGGTCCCTTTTCCTTCCTTTTAAATTTCTTTCTTCCTGTACAGGGTTTGTTTTTTCTTCATGCCTATGTGACATTTAGGCATCAGTGGGAACCACTGATGCATTCAGTCTGATGATGATGATGATATTCAAAGTGAATGGTGCAATGTAAACATAACCGCAGCGACGTGCTCAACATATCCAGCCACTTCTCAAAGCAGGCAAGTGCATACACCACCGTTCGTCAATAATTCTCACATATGGATCTGACAACCTAGATATGATCTGCACTCGACACAGAAACCTAACTCCAGACATGTTTAACTGACCTACAAAAATGAACGTGGTTCAACACAGTTTTTCCGAAGCACCAATCCCGATAGATTCGGTGATGTCAGAAGGTGTGTTCACAGGTCTGAGCTGGTGGAATACGTGTTAAACAACCGACGGTAAGTGTGAACGATGACCTACAATGAGTACTTCAGACAAATGTGGGCGAAACACTTATGACTGCATTGGCTTGGTCACAACAGGCAACACATCATCATCATCATTTTCAGATTGGAGCCGTACCTGTGGGTACAATGGTTCAGGCTGCCATTGGTCCACGAAATTATAAAGTAATGAATAAAAACGATTGTATAGCGGAGAAAAAGAAGAGTAAAATAATGAACAAACAAAAACAAGTTTGCAGATACATACTCACCGCTGACTGCGACAAAATGCCAGATCAGATTGTTGCCCAACAGTGATACGAGTGGTCGCGAACTTCCCAACCAGGTAGACGGCATCTACCAACGTTGCTCAGCGGAACGGTCACAGCTAGTATAATTCGTCTTGCGGTTTCTTCCAACCATCAGCAGACACGCTGAACAATGCGGCAAAATGCTCAATCGGGAGAATACATGGTCTAACCAGCATACTGCGCACTTTCGCTGTCTCGATTATCGATCGCGAAATTGCACATTTCTCGAACAGGCGCCGACGAGTTGCTCACAAAGTCAGCCCATTTGATACAAGCTAACTGTCAGAGACAACGATAATCACATACCGAGAGCCCATAAGCACGTTTCGCACGGAGCAAAACTGAACGCATACACGCAATGTGAATCCTGTCTCTGACCGAGATATGGAAGTCCATGCGACGTCACAAGTGATGGAGAATGAGGAATGTGCTACGTGCTTTGATCATCTTCGTGGACAGCTCATCAGCAATGCTACACTCTGATGAGATGACACTACTCAAACAGATGAAATGATCAACAGTCCCAAGTGGCATGTCAGCAAATAACAAAAACAGAGGTCAATGCCAACTCAGCTTCGTAACAAGACTATAACTTTAGAGTACAACGTGCATATCATGCAAGCCAATCGTATCATCTAATCGATTCAGCATGGTTTGCATGTTCATTGCAGGACAACTGAGTAAACGAAGGGTTGTCGTCCGCATACTCAACAGTAGTCAGCCGATTACCTTACAGAAGCTTTCCTCTGAGATCCTCGGAATCTCTGAGTGCTCCTTCAAGAATCTCGTTAATTACAAAATGAAAAGAAAAAGAGAGGTCGGATACTCATGTCAAACTTCGTTTGATGTGGACAGCATTCGAGACAGTTGCACACTCCGCACTTAGAGCGAGCATGCAAAGACCACAACGAATTGACACTTCACTAGAACTCCTATGAGTTGGAGAAAGCCACAGAAGGCATGGCGGACAAACGAGTCAAAGCAGGATTAAGGTCCAAGGCTGAGAAAAGGAATGTCAATATTCTAGCTTCTATCGTAAGGTGAAGACGTGATGGATACACTAGCGGCCAGGCCAGAAACCTGCTTGTTCGTCTCTTATACGGTTCTCACACTTTCAGAAGTCGTTGCATTATGAGACCCATGACCAACTTGGATGTGATAGAAACAGGACTAGTACCTTTATGATTATCATATGGTATCCTGACGACCTTTTTGCAAATGAGGACGACTGTTGACAAGCGCCAGTCATGGGACACCTCTTCAGTCTACCAAATGGGACGAAGTGCGGTGAGTTCAGACGACAATTATTTACCACCAATTCTGAAAAGTGTTAGAAAAAGAAGGTCTAAGTTCTAGAGTTTTTATTACGTTTCACTATTTTAAGCTCCAAAGCCATTTCAGTTTCCTACAGAGGATCGTCTGGAATGCGATAAGTAAGTACACAATCTCCATCGTCAACGAATGAATGACCTGGCTCAGGCCAGTTGAACCGTTCCTTAAAGTGTTCGGCTCGCTTGTCAAATCGCCGCGACAGGCTGTGAATTCGTGAGTCATCTATTTCACACATAGTTTCAATAATACACTGCCGACGGCCAGTTCAACCACGGATCATAGACAACAGCACTCGACAATTCCCTGGTAAAAATGGCTTCTTCACCTCTTTGACTCGCTCGAATAAGTAAGCTTCACGGTCCTAACGCCGACCTTTTTTAAGTTCGTGTTTCAGTTTACGGCGTCTATGTTGTATTTCTGCCCAATCAGCAAAAATACACTTCTGTTGCACCTGCAGTGTACGTTTTAAATAGACCTCATCAGAAGAGGTTCGCATAGCTGTTGATATTTTTGTCCAGTATTCGTTTGAGCTACACCACTGTTGTTTAACTCTCAGTGTTGTTTGATAGGCGTTTCGTTTACTCTCGTTTTTCAATATCCAATCGAGTACTTTATGTTTGTGAGCAGGTTACCTCTCAATAAACCACAGAACAAAACAGGCATAAACAACGGCATGATATGCGACAAGGTGGTTACTCTAAAATGAACGACAATGTTTAATGGAGTGGCAAGCTGGAGTGGGAATCGCACTGAGTTCCAGAGCAGAGCAATGCTTGCTCGATTGGATCCCAGTGAGCAGTCGCTTGTGCGCTGTCAGACTGAGTACATCAGTAAAAGTCTGTCGACGCAAATCAGAAAGGCGTTGTGTATTCATTATATCGGCGTACGCCCCGACGGACAGCTGTTCGGATGCTACCAAGGATGCGTTCTATGACACTCTCGTTGACCTTCTGAGGCAAACTAAACACTCAGACATCATCATACTAGCGGGCGATTTTAATGTTCAGCTTGGTCGTCTTTCTCTGGATGAGAAGCGGCTAGGAGGTATGTTTGGTGTCCGGGCACAACGCACTGATAATGGCGACAGACTGCTACAGCTGTGCGCATCCCACGATCTGTATATTTCGAGCACGGCATTCCAACACAGAAAAAAGCACTGTGTTACTTGGAGACCTCCGTGTGCTTCTCAGGCGTGGACACAGTTGGATCATATAGCAGTTAGTTACAGGTGGCGCCACTCTGTTAAGGACTGTCGTGCCTTTTGGAGTAACCACCTGGACTCGGACCATGCTGTTGTGCGCGCCCGTTTTGTTTTATCATTTGCCCAGAGGACATACGCTCGTAAATGCAAAGTGTTTAACTGGCATTCGAGCGATGAGGGTGTAAAGGACGCTTACCAAAAGGCGTTGGTGAAGAAGTTGCCCAGTTCGAGTCAGATGAAGGATCCTAATGAACACTGGGAACAAATCGCCGAAGCTATGAAGGTATGCTGCGAACAGGCATGCTCCGATGGGGCTGTTCAGTTGCGACAGAACTGGATTTCTGTCACGTCGATAAACCTTATGAACAAGCGTCGCTCGATCCCACCTGGTTCTAAATATGATGAAGACCGTCGAGAACTTAAACGCAAGCTGACTAAAAGCTTGCGCAAAGACCGTGAGCAATACTTGGTCGAACAATCAAAAGAGATGGAAAAAGCCTTTTTATCTGGGAATAGCAGAAAGCTTTTTTCCCTGATCCGTGGTTGTACTGGCCGTCAAGTCGGTGTAAGTGAGACCATATGTGAAAAGGATGGTTCACTTATCACCAGTCAGTCGCGCCGACTTGACAGGTGGGCTGAACATTTTGAAGAGCAGTTCAGCTGGCCTCAACCAGTTCATGCGGACAACGGGACCCGAATAGTCAGTTATTGCATTCCAGACGGTCCTCCGTCGGAAGCGGAAGTGGTCCTGGAGCTCAAGTTATTAAAGCGTAATAAGGCTCCTGGTCCAGACCTCCTCCCTCCTTCTCTTTTCAAGGACGGTGGGGAGAGGTTGATATCAGAACTGACAAAACTCCTCCAGACGATCTGGGAGACTGAGGAGGTACCACGTGATTGGTGCCTATCAACAGTCATTCCTGTTTTCAAAAAGGGGGCCCGAAGTCAATGTGACAACCACAGAGGCATCAGTTTGGTGTCTATTGCGTCCAAGTTACTCACTGGTCTCATTTTACGCCGGCTCACTAATCCCAGAGAAAGCCAGATACGCGAAGAACAGGCAGGATTCCGATCCGGTCGAGGCTGCGTTGATCATATTTTTACCTTGCGACGGATCTTGGAACATCGGCACTGTTACAGACAGCCGACAATCGTGGTCTTTTTGGACCTGAAGGCTGCCTTCGATTCAGTTGCTCGTAACGTTCTCTGGAGCTGCCTTCTCCGCCAGGGAGTACCAGAGAAATACGTGAATCTATTGAGATCACTGTATGCTCACTCTGCAAGCAGGGTGAGAGTTTATGGACAACTGTCTCGGGCGTTCATCACTTCTAGTGGTGTTCGTCAGGGGTGTCCGATTTCACCCTTCCTGTTCAATTTTGTCATGGACGACATTCTAGAGGGTGCGCTTCGGGAATACAGTGGACTTGGTGTTGAGCTTCTTCCTGGCGCTAGATTGACCGATCTGGAGTATGCGGACGACATTGTCTTACTTAGCCCCTCTGCCGAAAACATGCAGACCATGCTGGACAGGTTGAGCGGTCGAGCTGGTTTGTAAGGAATGCGCTTTGCACCTTCAAAGTGCAAAGTGTTGCTTCAAGACTGGGGCACTTCAACTCCTACTTTCTTCATTGCAGGTAATCCGCTTGAGGCTGTAGACAGTTTCACATACTTGGGTAGCATTATCTCATCAGCCTGTAATATTGCTGATGAGATATCAGCGAGGATTGCAAAGGCACGAGTTGCCTTTGCCAAACTGCGTCATCTGTGGCGTCGAAAAGACGTTTGGTTATCGCTGAAAGGAAGGGTATGTAATGCCTGTGTGCGTTCCATTTTGCTTTATGGTTCGGAAACGTGGCCTGTTCACAAAGAAGACATCAACAGGCTTGCTGTGTTTGACCATCGTTGTCTCCGCGAATTGGCCCATATTAAGTGGACTGATCGTGTGAGCAATGTGGCAGTTCGCCGGCGCGTATTCCGGAACGCTCGGGATGCGCGATCAATTGGTCAACTAATTACGGTACACAGCTTGCGATGGTTGGGTCACGTACTCCGTATGTCATCTAATCGTTTACCGTACCGGGCATTATATGCTGAGGCCACCAACAGTTGGGTCAAACCACGTGGTGGTCAAACAACAACGTGGTCACAAAATATGAAGACCCTGACTACACCACTGAGCAACGTGGGTAGGTGTCGCCTGCCTGGCTGGGGTCCTCGTGATCACTCAAACCGCTGGTTAGAGACGCTATCCGAGATGGCGATGTGTCGCAGTCAATGGCGTACCTGTATCCATTCCATTTCCGCTTCTTCCTCTTAGTCTTTTCTCAATAATTTTCACCCTTCTTAGTAACGTTTTCTTCTAGGATATTCCACGTCACTGTTGAGGTGAGCGGCGGCCCGAGCCACAGTACCTTTTGGTCAGGCTCATGGCTGTTACGATGATGATGATGAATGGAGTGGCACCGCCGATATTCGACAGCAATATGATTAATTTGCATCCTTGGCTGAGTTGCACAGATTGGCCTCTAGGTGAGGCATTGTCGTCGTTTGTGCTGAAATGTGCCACTCGATATATACACCGTGTAACAGCTGACCGCCACTGTCAGAGCACGGACACCGAACTACCACCTGGCCGCTTTCCATCTAAGGTGGGACGACTGAACGGTGTGTTGATATCATGGGCAAACATGATGTCCGGTTCATCAAAGCACCGAGAAAAAGACGTTTTCTCCTCTCGGGGATGAAGCAAAGTTTAATCAGATGAGTGGAAATGGTGTTTCATCATTGTATTGTTCTAGGGGTTGTTGATGAGCATTAGGTTTAGTAGATAACGGAATGCAAAAAAGGAATTAAACGGTGATGGCAACAAAGGATGAGTACTGTGAAAATAATAAGCTATCTGCCAGTTTGTACTTAGGAACAACTCATGAGATGTGCATTAGTGGTTTGCAATGGCCAATCTGCAGTCAAAAGAGTTAGAAAGATGTGCCTTGCAGCGGCGTAGAACATTGTTATGCAACCTATAGTTCGACAGAGTTAGGTGACATACTTACCACTGTTGTATGCACGTCTGACAAAATATATGCAGACATGGTAAAACAATGTCAGGTACACGATCGAAGCAGATACAACACAGATCCTGCTCCTCTGGTGATTTGACCACGGCTCTAATATCCAGCTGTTAAAAACGATAATTATAAATACCTTTGGGCGTCTTTTACATTGGTCTCCAGAGATTGCTTAACCCGTTGCAATTCCGAGTGCAAAATGAGAAATTCTTTTGGAGACATGGTCCGAGTATAAACAATCTCCGCGTGTTTTGTCTAATAAAACGAAGGTACGGCATGCACCAAATTTAAACGAACATAAACAGATTTACATATCGACAATAAATTTCCAGAGTCAGTCTCCAAAAAATATGCTTTGGTGGAGCTTTAGGTAAAACGAAGAAGAATACGCCTTTGGAAAAAACAAAATCACATATTACATTGGCCTGGGCGACCATGTGTGCCAATTTTTCGAAAGTGATTGTTGACAAACTCAGATTTAATTGTTCATTCATGGCTGCACGTTCTTGTAAAGATAGAAGTGTATTACGAAGAACAACGTTCATGCAATATCCCAACGCTGTAAAATAAAAGCAATTGTAAAAGTTATGTCACCTACTCCGAGGTGTATGCATTCCGAAAATAGAGTCTAATGTCTTGAATGTTCCAGAGGGCAACACGAACAACGTTTGAATACTGGCTACAAAGAAGGACAATTTAAAATTAATGATGCATGAAGAACTGCTACTATACCCAAAGCGGACTCAGCTGAAAATCCACGTGGAACTGTACGCGGATCGGACTGTTTAGTGCCAAAAAATTACGATTTCAGCTTCGGTAACGTTGGATGTTGGTCACCATCTTCCAAACAGAGACTGGATACTGTCAGGCCGCTACGATCTTTCAAAAAACAGCCAAAAACAAATAGGTTCAATGGGTTAGTGGACAGGAACTGTGCCTCAAAATGTTTGGTATTGCGAGCGACACACATGAATACCTAACTTAAATAAATCAAACCTCCAAAATTCGTGGGCTCAGCAATCTATCTGAACGTTAATAGTGTTGAGTAGAGAAGACCAGACCAATTGCGATGTAGAACAACTTCTTACCATCAAAGGTCGACGCGGAAATTAGGTGAGCACCTTTGGTTTAGTTGTTAATAGAAATTCCGTTGTACACAAATATGCCCGGTTTTCTTCAATTGAACTATTGATCCAAAGTTTAAACAATGTATAAACCTGTCCAGAAACCTATCAATCTATAACGTTTAAGACCTTAACGTTACTTTTATTCCAAACAGAAGGGAATGCGTGAGCAAGGATATCTCCGCGAAACCCTTCAACTTCGTAAACAACATCGTTACAGTGGTATACAATACTTCCGTAAACCCAGTGAAATATCTGCTACTGAACAAATTACCATTTTAACCTCCAAGCTGTTGCAAAAAAATGGGTCCTCAGCCATCTACTTCCACTCCTCTTGATTGCAACAGCTCATAATGTTTGCGCGACCGCTAATGATGGAGCAAAAGAATACTCAGACAGCCAACAAGTGCCAGGTGCCATATCGTTCTGGAGCGTAGCCACAGCAGGATCGCAAAGTCCCACGACAATATTTCTACTCCTATCTTAAAGGATGGTGATATTTGCATCTTTTCATTGATCAATAAAACGGAAGTATACTGCCGCATTTTGCCCTAACCCTACTGTTATGCCCCTTTGTTTGTACTCTCACTAACTTCAGATCGGTTATCTTTACTTGCCCCACTTTATTATACGGAACGTTCAATAGGTACTAAATTACAACCCCCAAAACGAGATGATTCATCCATTTTGTTCGATAGATGTGACCATGAATCAGTACCCAGCATAGCTCATTATTTCGTTCGTCGCTTGTCTCATTGATAGTCCCATCATAATGGGCAGTAGAGCACGTTCCCAAATTCTCAAGCTCAGTACTCCTCCAGTAAATAAAATCACCGATTGATCTGATGGTTTGATTCGATCAAATGAGTAGCGATCGCAGACGAACAGGGCCTCATCGATCCTCGCGTCAGCC
>JTDE01003652.1:16360-71367 GCA_014338405.1 Paragonimus skrjabini miyazakii | reverse complement strand
GTGCGAAGGTCAGCATCATTGGGAGATTGGAGGCCACAGACAAAGATGAGGCACTTGAACTGAAACAGCTGTGACGTGAAAAATGGCCGGAAAACATCAGAACTGATAGCAATACGTTCGCATTAGCAGATGCGGTATCACGGTTCGCCGGGATGATAAACTACGCGGGTCGATTTCTCCTGAGTTCCCGAGAAATAATGAAACCATTCAGAATATTAGCGCAAATAAATGATCTGACGCGTCACGCAGGTCTTCAGCACATATCAGAAGATGAGAAACCAGTCATCTGGGTACCTGTACTGTTGCATTATAGCCTGACACTTTTCTCGTGTATTCACTACGACTGAATGTTGTCGGGACAGTACTAATGCAGAACAAACGCCCACTGGGCTATCGCGGCCGTACTCTAACACTTCGAACATATTTGTTTGCAAGCAGAAAAGGAATTGCCCACTTTATTCTTCGCCGTGAAGAGATTCCATGATTATGCGTTCGATGACTTGCCTCATGTCGACGCCGATCACGTACTGCTTTGTCGTGCTCCGGAGAGATTCCCGTCAACGTTAATTTCATTAAATGATGTTTCTAGCGGATATCTTCTAATCGAAAACATTACTAAACGACGAAGTGCAGAACTAACTTAGTGCTATTCGAACCGCACAAGCAGCAAATGAAGAGCATCTCAACTGTGCACGGAAGACAGCCAACGCAGATCGTGCTTTCAAACTGAAACATCTTACGCCCGAATGCTGGTCTGATGGTAAGAGGTTCCAGCTGTGGAAGTACAACCGTGCTTTCCATTCAAAGATGAATTAACTGCAGGAAGTGATATCATTTTGAGACTTCGTTCACCTCAACTTCTCCAGAGAAGGAAATTACTTGGGAGGCCCACAGTGCACTCACTAAAGCGTTAGCACATTCCGACCACTTTAAGTATCGATAAAGTACAAACGGAATCTAAGGTGAACGCAGCACAGTAGACAAGCATAACTGACTCGTTATGTGTACGACTTTATAAATAGTGTTATAATGTTTCAAGGGTCATCCGCTAAGAACCACAAATCATCAAACAGGACAACAGTAAGCCGAAATGATTTATGGTGAAGTTATAACTGCCATACAACCACCGTGTCTAACCAATCCTTACGAAATAGCCAAACAACAAGGTAGAGGCCTCGGTGAAGGAAACAGATCGGCACACCAAATGAGCAAAATATCCTACAGGGGATTTATTTCAGCCCTTTCTAGACATCGGCAGCATAAGAATTAAATCACTATAGCCTACAATCAATGTAGTCGGAAGAATCTACCTCTGAACAAGTGTACAGAAAGTTTTATTTAACGCAATCCGGTGGGCGCATTGTATGCAGAAACGAAGTATGTCGTCACGAATGTGTGGATCGACAAACCTCGAGGACGCGACATACATTTCACAGCCGAGACATGATTCTCAAACAGCGTAGCCAGCAACCATACCAAACCCATGGGCGGAATTGTCGAGTGACAAAAAATTCAATCTGAACGCTACCATCAAGAACTAAGAGTAGTGATATATTCAGATCACGAAGGAAGTGTGGCAGACCTTTGCTTCAGGGGGATGCCTATTAGATGAATCACCATTTTAACACAGGCTACTTTCACCTTTGTGACTTGTAAAGGGTTTTGTTTCTTGTCAGTTGCAATGGCATCGCGATCGAACCGTCTTAGCCGACTGGGAAAACCACTTTGCAATTGGCGGAAATCGATATAGCTGCTAACTCTTGGCATAAGGGCTTATTCAAAAACAAGACAACACATAACTACCGATCACACTGGGAATTGGAAAACAGCCCTTCAGACGAAGCATTGCACGGGCGAGTCCGTTTCGGCAAAGATTGCCTCCAATTAATTCATGCTAGATGACCAACACAACCTGATATTGGATGCTTCAAGTGATGCCCTTAGATACCTAATCAAGCGTCGTGTACGACATACTTCATTTGTTTCAAAGGTTGAACGTACTAGGGACTTTAGAGCAATTTCAAATTCCCCCAGAAGAAAAACTAAATTTGAAGATTACGCCACTATGGCCACAATTTGTTTGAGCCATTAGCGATTAATCGGAGCAGAACAAACACGGCTGAAGTTCCTGCGAGCAATTAATCGTTATTCGTCAATTCACCTCAGCCCAATTCACTTGAATAGCATTGGAACTAACAGCCTGAAGATTACGAATATATACTGAGACAGTCAGGTTTCAGCAGGTGGAAACGAGTGTGACCCCGTTCAGACTTGCAAATGCGTCATTCCGCAACACCCACGATCGACTGAATAACCAGACGACCTATGCACCTATCGACTGCATAGCGCGTCACCAGCTAGTGAGGACAAAATCCTCCACAAGCAGTGCCCACAGAGCTGGCGGCCCAGTGGGTAAGAGTTCCATTCGCAACATGGAGGGTTGCCGGTTCGATTCCCCATTAGGATTACTTCTATTAAGTAAGGATGAAAACGGTCGTAGAGTTTGAGGATGAGTATAAAAAGGTATTTCAAGACAATCCACCTGCAATGAAAACTCACAAAGGATGAAAACGCGGCAGGTGCGGATTTATTTACGCATGAAAAACGTACGAAAATGCGGCAAAAAGAACGGGGACGGATGTTGCCGACCGGACTAGGAGAACGAGCAAATGGCAAAACAGGCCGACAGGCAATGGGAGAAGGAAGGAATGATGGTGGATCTAGAGTAATTGTCCAGATCACCGGCGGAATACAGAGCAAGGTTACAGCGGCATGTACACAACAGACCGTGAGGGGGGAAAAGACAAACTGAAGCGACGATTGAACAGCGAAGTTTGTCAGCGAGCAATAAACAAAAGTAGGAAAGACAAGAAATGCATTCCGGAGTTGGTCGATGAATGAGGAGGATACGCCCGCCCAAACCGGGCAATCCACACATGTGCAAACACAGACCAACCGTGGAAATAAAAGAGTTACAAAAACGATAGTGAACCTGGTAACGTCAAAAATCCGATAAGTTAGTGAACTCTTCAGTCACATTTTGACAAATACGAACTTAGGTAATTGTCAATCTCGTCTGCATCCATGGGAACATCCTTTGAAGCCTGAAAGTAGACATAAACCAGCACGATTAAAAACTGGCAACAATTACGAACAGCATATACAAAGCCTATTTGTTTAAGATTGCACAAACTTTAATCACCTTACGGTTGCACACAATAATTACAAATTATAAATAAGCGGCAGAAGGAGTTCTACTAACGAAGACAACAGAAAAGCGTGCAGACTTGATATTTCAAAACCTAAGGTTGTTGACGGAGCAGCATACATCGAAAAATCGCGATTCAATACACAAAAATGAGCGAGCATTTGACCGTGAAAAATGTTGTTACCGATGACAAAACGCCTTTGGGCTGTTGAGACAACCGATCTGATTTCATGAAACAAACACATTAACGCATTATATACAAGTAAACAAATCCAACACACGATATATCCTGTATTTTAGTGATAATCTATGAAAACATTTGAAAAGCCTTTCCAAGAACGAATTTTATTGGTCAAATCTGGGTATATTTTTCAGTGGCATTATCATGTCATGTCTTCATAGGCTGCAACACACAAGTGTTTAAACAAAGAATACAATAGTATGTTAAAATTGGAATATTGGTGAGTAGTACTGCTTACGCAAGCAGACCCTGGACCGTTTGGAGGATGTCATATGGCACAGTGAGTTGAGTGGACAAATAAGTACAAATGTAATGTAAGTTTTGAGGGTGATTCAGCTAGTGGTGTTTGAACATGCTGTTTCTGTTGTTGGTTTGAGTCCAGTCAAAGCTCAGATTTTTCGAAACGTCTATACGCACACCAGATTATGACGCGTGACTTCAGGATAATCGGATTGCGATAACACATCAATGCACAAAAAGTCACGTGAATGGTCTCCGACAGATGCTTAGTGAAGAGGGAAGCCGGCTGGCACACTCTAGCAAGATCACGATGTACTTCAGTAAGTGTTCCCTCATTTGAAGGCGCAAGCAAAGACCAGCCATTTTAATATGGCCGTCGCGGAAGCCACAAATCAAAAGGTTGATACAGTGTGGTATGAACAGTTCCAGTATTTGCATGCTAATCACAAGAAGTGATGGCGATCCAATGCCACAAGGCAAGCGCAATGATGCCCAACATCCACACTTCGGACTCTGATACTGACGACAAGTGTGTACTGCAAATGAGACATTATTTCAAATCAAGTTCGCTCGGCACTTGCAGACGTCCAGCATATTTGGGGTCATCACCACTCGTTCGTCGAAAGTAATTCACCCCACATCCGACTACAAACCTCCATTTAATCTCAAACGTAATCTACAGACAGATACTGTATCGTCTAGACTCAACCTCTCGTGCGATATCTGTGAAGTGGATAATCTCTTACTTCTAGATTCATACGTTGTGCTATTTATCTCAACTGTTGCCGGCTGATTGTTGGAAGTCTGAGTATTCTTGTGTGCCTGACTATTAATTGTTTGCGATGTATCTGTGGTGAACCAAGTATTACAGCACAACGATCGCCTAGCCATTCAGGTATTCAAAGTGGACGGTTTAGAACAAGGAGCTCCGCAAAAACGGTAGGATTCTAATCTATCTTTTGAGCAAGAATCAACGTTACCCAATCTGTGAAATGGTTCCGACTAAAAGATAATCCCACCTGAAATCTAGGATGTGTGCCCAACCTGCATAGTTACAGTGACCTCAGAAGAAAACCAGAGTGCGTTACAGAGCCGGTTACTCAGTAAGCGCCCAACCTATCGTCTTATCGAAGAGGTACCGCATATTCCACCAGAAAAGTGTTGCAAGGTCAGTCGACGTGAGTGAGCGACTATCGCTTCAACAGCCGGTTGACCTGTGTTGATAACACCAATCACAACATCCAGCTGCTGTGACACTATCTAGTAAGCATGTTGAGTCCGAGACTAGTTTTACTAGCAAGAATAATATCTCACATTGTTTACCACGGTCAATTGGACAGACGTTCGCAACCAAGCTACTCAAAACCTAAGACATCCATGCAACTACGGCTGGTCCACTGAGTCAAAGTGAACGGAGAAAAGCAGGGGAAAACCCCGCCCAATCAACCTGACGGACACTGTGAAGCAAACACCGTGGATACGGGCACCAACACACTAAAGATGATATCACTAAATTCGTCCATAGTTGTGTCGATAAGCAACTGTGCTCAATCTGACTGAGAGTAATTTAACAATGCTTGTAGATTAAGAGAAGCATGTCGGGAAGGAGTTCAAAAAATTTCCCAAACAGCTGGATTTTACTGATATCTCCGCAGAGCGACTTCAAAGACTGCGAAAAAGCTCTGCTTCTAAATACGCTCTCACGCCGCATTCACTTCCGGCTATCCTTCATGCCGCAGCTGATGGTGTTACAACAGGTCAGCCACAACAGAACTGAGAACCTAACTACGATAAGCCTGACCGAGATAAACACAAATACCTACAATCGTCGTTTGAGGTCCAAGGATTTGAATGTAGGCGCAGCAGCGCGCCTGCTGAAGACAACGCTGATGTTGTTACTCAAAATGTGCACGATTTAGACCAGTGGAAATTCCCAGCATCGCCTATTGGTCTGTCTGATCTAACAGTCACCGGCGTAAATCGTCTGTCCCGGCCCATGTAGTTTTGAGAATCACCTCCTTAAAAGAAAAAATGGCGAAACAGACGCACGCAGCTTGGCACGCTAACAGTTGCCTGTTGGGACCAGGTACAATTCTGACAGACAAAAAACATCAGATCCGAGTGGAGATAACTGTATACTAAGACAAAACCCAGTACAGTTGCTTCCAATATTGTCCAAGGTGATATTCACGCAAATGCCAAATCCAGTCTAGGAGCTCAAAAAACCTCGGCTCGCCGCCATTTAGATAGAGTATGGCGATCTTAAAATACACAACACACTGATCTTAGCCGTCCTACTCGATGAATCTCCTCAAGTAGGTTAATCCGTTATGCTTACTGCCTCGTGGTATCGTTTTTATGCTAACGTGGTTTAACTCTAGTAAACTGGACGAGCATCGAGACCTCTGTTCCCAACGAAACACATTCACAGTAGGCACCTCGGAGACCTGATGTAAGGAAGAAGTGTGGGAGAGTGAATTGTTCATCCCCGGTATGAGTGGTTCGTGGTGACAGGGAAATCGGCAAAGGAGGTGGTGTATCTCCTTATTTGGGATCGCACCTAAATATTCGTGACGGAGTGCTACTATCTCTTCCAGAGTCAGTCCGGCAAGTAGTTAATGTTACTCCTAATTCCACTCGTTTGATTGGCGTGATTTACAGACCGTCTACTGTGCGCAGGGATGCCGACACGACCTTACATGACGTTCTGAATCAGGTACATCTTTACGGTATACCCGAACATCAATAACGTGAGATTTTAACCAGGAGCTAGACTTAATTACGTCACGGTGAGTGAGCCAAGCGCTGTCTTGTATTGATCACAGTCTTATCAACGAGGATGACACAAAAGGCAATCTAAATATAACAGCCCCATTGAATCGTACTGATCACGGGATAATTGAATTCAGCTACATACACGGGACTACACGACATACTTCCTAAAATACAGGTCGGAAAGTCAATCGCAAGGCCGACTTCGCGGGGCTGAGTACAATTTAGCAAGATTTAATGGCGTGGCTTCTTCACTTCACTCAGCATAGATGATCACTGGCAGCTCATTGTTGAGAAAATCTCCGATGTTGTTAACAACCATATTCCAGTAAAATATCCCCGGTCTAATAGAAAGTCGAGACACATACGGTATAGAATGAAATGTCTCAATGTATTGAAACGTTCAGCCTGGAAAAGTTACTAACATGAACCAGAACTTGCTTTTGTTGAGTACGTCATGTGGCGCAATCATACCATGACTGCTATCGATGGGGTCTTGTTCAAAAGCTGAACTTGAACTTCAAACTTTTTTTATAGCGAAGTCACAACACACACAAGAAATACGGTTGGGATTTCCAAGCTGCAAACCTCTGGTGGATTTACTAATACAACTGCAGAGGCGGCCAACACACTCGGTAAACAGTACGTAAGTGTGCATAACTGTAAGTCACGAGCGACTTTTGAGCGCATATATGACAACTTGACTGAATTATCTCAAATTTCAATGTCACAAGTCAGTCAAAATAGAGAACCTACTAATCCACAAATCGCCCAGTCCAGACTTAATACACTACTGTCGTCTTGAAAAGCTGTGCCACCGAATTAGCAGAACCACCGACAATACTTTCTAATTGTGCACTGTCAACTGGCCGTCTACCAGGAGTCTAGAAGCACTGCACAACCGCACCTACTTTCAAAGGTAGATGCGGAGATGACCCGGCAAACTGACGACCAACAGCTTCGCTTTTATTGATTCCAAGGGTAACAGATAGCCTACTAGATGATTATCCGGGCAAAGGTTGAAGATCTTGAACTCATTATCAAGGAGGAACATGGCTTCCGTAGAGAATACTTGTGCGTCACGAGTCCGCTGATTGCTCCCGATTTTTGGACGAAAGCTGCCGACGCAGGACTGGCTACAGATCTGGCTTACCTTGACGTTATAATGGCCTCGATCAGCACACACTCACGTGGCTTGAGGATTTCCTAACTGCCAAAGTGAATTGACAGCTATCAGAGTGATTCCCTGCCAACAGCAACGTTTCGCAAGGAACAATCTCAGAACACTTGTTATTCATTTATTTCCATCTTAAACTACCTGCATGGTCAAATCACCGATGTTTCTCTAGGACACAACATTCCGATGAGTTCGAGTTCCCAGAAGTAGTGATAACCTGAAAGAACGATGCGAACTGTTTAGACCAGTGGTTAATAGAAAACAACTTGACATTCAAAGTTAACAAATGTAAAACCAATCCCATTCACCATTAAAACTGCGCTATCGAAAGTGGTAGATATGACGGCAATAATCAGAGAGATTAGTTTGGATTAAAAGACGACCCATATTTAAGTGAGCGTGCAAAAAATAATCAGCCAACCTCAGAGATTTGAGGATATGAGGGACAATCGGATCCAATGGCCACTGTTCGACGGAGTGGTCTATGTGTGAGCACGAATAATGTAGCGGGACAGTTGAAGCCACTGCCTTGCGCGGATGCCATCCTGTTCCAACTTAGTTGTTCATATGTATGGTACAATCAAAGTGGGGTTAATCGTTTATGCCCAGAGTTGGAGGATTTGTGAATTAAGTTCTATCGCTTCTTTTCTATTAACTAAAAACAATTCTCCAGATATACGACAATCAACCATCGTGAACCACTTATGCAGTGTTGTTATCGAAGATGATGAAACAGCATCGTGCAAATGGTACCGCGATTCTTTGCTCTTATTAAAAAAATATCACTTACTGATTCATAACGTCAAGTACGTTGGATAGCATATTGTAGCGAAAATGCGTCCAATAAAGCACAATCTTTAGTGTTCAACACGCTAGTTGCCATGCTACACGCGCTCTCGCGATTTTGAATCCCAATTCCAGTCCACAACATCCCCCGGTTTCTGCTCACACGTCGTGTGCACTTCTGCCTGGTTTATGTGTGTGATCGGTGCCTGCTATTCCTCGTCCGTTGGTCCGATTTCGCTGAGCAATGGCTCGTCCGGTCGCTCGTGTTGTCCTCCGTCTACCCACCATGGGCTTTGATCGTATTCCACGACCGTGTGGAGATATTCCTGCGAGTGTTGGAATAACCACGCTTCCGATTTGGTCATCCATCCTATTTTAGCTGCCATATCTCGTTCGTTGGTCCGATCCGGTCGAACGATGACTCATTCGATCGCCCACACCGTCCTCCATCCGCTCGCTATGGGTTTGTGAACGCACCTCCTGCCTGACAGTCCATCACAATATCACTCAAATAAATACACGCATGTCACCAACACTCTTACCAAGACATTAAGAGCACAGTGAAATTGTATGAGCGTCCAACTGCAAGTTGCCCCGTAACAGCAAAACGACTACTAATAGTCAAAGCCCGTATTCCCATTTAAGCAGCGGGCTAATGTGAATTAAAAACCCACACCTGAAGAATAAATCTACCTTCAAAATCACGAGGAGTTGAGATAGGGAGATGACAAAATTTAGTCACTTTAACGAAGAAACCTTATGCTTGAACGTGGATCAGAAAGCACACAAACACAAGACTCACCGGATCAACTTGGTTCAGTAGTTTCACAACGTTGCTGCGCACATCAGTCAGGCGATCCACATAGACCTTGGTTTCTTGCTGGAATGTCGCCAACAGCTGGAATATATAGAAACAAATTATGGAAAGCAGCACGTCGCCAGGAAGAAGCATGTGGCCCAGAAATGATCAAGGTTTAGTGATAATAACGAAAATATATTCTAATCACACGTCCCTAAAAAATATCAGGCACAAGTTTTAGGAATTAAGCTACACTGGTATGCACTGGCATCTAAATGATGAGATAATATGAAATATGTTAGCCGCGAGCATTTTAGATAGCCAAACATTTTTATCATGAGGTAGCTATAGTCGGGCCATCTCGAGCATGAAATTCTAGGCAGAAGTTTAAAAGTGCTGACCTCATCCCACTGTTGAATAATTCGAAGGGTCGTTCTAAAAGACAAATGGTCAGCCCTGCACACTGAAACTAGGAGGATTGAAAGTCAACACTCAAGAGGCGAGGCACCACCATATTTGTGAAGAACACACACAACACACCCATCTGAAGCGAAGAATCTTTTAAATATGGCCCGTGCTCGATAGATCAACCATTCTGTAAGAAAGTAACTAAACTAAGTGATTCCAGTAACCTGGAAGAGTTAAGAGTTTACGGAACGTCGAAATTTTATGGAAGCACACCACACAGCATCTGAGTCCAAAGATGCATCGTTTGTTAGCGTTCAGCAAGGTTCACCACAATCCACAGAAAAGCATGAACAGCAGAATCTGCCGACTTTTGTGGCAGTGAATCCGGCAACTCCAAGATAGAGCAACTAGCAGTAAGTACAGCCCGGCTAGCCGTGAATGACCAGACATTCCAAGTTTGCCACAACTGCCATTTCTCGAAAACCAAGTGTAGAAAGAATGTATTTTAATCGTTTGCAATGTGATCAGAGTTCATACCATCAGTTTCATCACAATGGATATCAATGTCCAGGAACGCCTTCAGGCAGACGTGATGTGAAGCTACTAAGCTGGAATCCCGTGCACACCGCGTGCCATACACTGAGTAACCATGGTCCTCAGGAAGAAAACTGCCTGCCCTCCATGATTCACAGGTCGATTAATCTACCTAGAGTGTACCTTTCTAAAAATTGTCAATAAAGGGAACAGCTTTCGATGAAATTTCCTGTAGTACACACGTGCGTCATCCCCAGTACAGCCAACTGGTAAACAACCCGGTGGAAACTACGTACTGTTGGCTATGCATCCTGTAAAGAACTGTGTACTGGTTAATCTAGCAGGAGTTAACTTCAGTTCGTCAAAATGAAGTTGTCAGCTAGAAAAAAAAGACTGGGGTCTCACATGGAAGCATTAAGATTGCTTCCACACAGTATGGTCTGCCAATTGTTCATTATTTATATAGGTTGAACATCACTCACAATTGATCGCAGCCGTCGTATTCCAATAGACTTTCCTGTCGGCCCCTTTCGAAAAGAAGCACTAGACGCGAGTTTCGCCCTCATTAGAGCTCATCAGTAGTGCATATCATCGCCGCTGCCGGGACTTGAACCACGAACACGCTACTCATGAGGCAACCGTGTTTACCACTGTGCCATTGATCTCACGTTAGGCACGATCGAATTATCATATGTGAACACTCAACTATTTTCGCTTGTGAGTAATGATCAGGTTTCCCGGTCGTGCTTAATGTGAGGTCAATAGCGCAGTGGTAAACATGGTTGCCCCATGAACAGCGTGTTCGTGGTTCAAGTCCCGGCAGCGGCGATGATATGCACTACTGACGAGCTCTAATGAGGGCGAAACTCGCGTCTAGTGCTTCTTTTCGAAAGGGGCCGACAGGAAAGTCTATTGGAATACGACGGCTGCGATCAATTGTGAGTGATGTTCATTCTATACGAAAATCAAAAATCCCCTAATACTGATCAATAATCATTATTATCACACAATGTGGAAAGGTTACTTTTAAACGGTCACTGATGTCTGCTTACGAACTATTTTTGACGAAATAAAAACCCACTGTATTTGGATGCAGGAATATGGGGTTGGTCGTCTTTAATCTGATAGAAGTCTCATAGCTAAAAGGTATTAACTACTCTCATTAAACAGATATTAATTGCACCGTTGATTATCGGGAGGGGTTTAACAGCTGATATAAGACTCATCACAAATACAACCTTTAGGTCACTTCCGTTAAAGGTGCATGCATTACGTTTGTGTAGGCGCTCCCCCAAATCAGGGGCAATGAAATCGATGAATCCTTACAATAAAAGTTACCAAGCCCACTGAATCGAAATTTGCAGTCATTTCCCAAAATGGGTAATACCGCACCTGGGGGCGACAAATGAGAAGAAGTTGACAACAGAGGGGACAGAAGAGTGGTTCGATTTACTGAAACAGAACATCCAAGGTTTATTCTAAACTACTTTCAACCTGATGTTGATATACCATCACTAAACTTAGTCACTGGACTGACGTTTTAATTTACGTGGCTTTATATCGTATTATATTAAAGTGTTTAGTTATTACTACTCTGAGTTCAGTGTTCCCAATATACAGAATGTGAGGATGTTGCGTTTAGGAACCTAAAGGGGTGATGGCGTCGCATGCAGGACGCAAAGAGGATGATGGGCTAGAGAAGTGTGAGAAACTGAACTACACCGACATCAACAAGTCGGAAGTAGTTAACTCATCCATACTGTTTGTTGAAAAAGCGACGGAACAATAAATGTGGCACGAAGACAGCCTAACTGAACACCTGGAGAGGAGAGAGAAATGAAGAAACCCAGGCTGGAAAAAACGTCGTGAGGTGTAAGTCGTTTGACACTACTCACACACAGTTAAATTGCTCTTGAGTAAAACAGTTATCAGGTTACGGAAGAACAATCTAGTAGGTTGAGTAATAACTGATGGCGGTGAAACTAGGATACAAAACTGCAAATGGATCCGATGCGTATGAGCAAATGGTGTGAAAATCTACGGATGACCAAGAAGAATTAAAAAGATCATTATTAAAGGTAATACAGATGGAGTTTAGTTTTTCATGTTGAACAACCCCTATGGAGTTCAAAAAACTTACGGATCGTAAACCTTGTTCATATCGATCGAAGAAATCTTCCAGAGGGAAATTAGCTAACTCCAAGTCGGTCAAAGTGTGAATTTGATCCTTCTGCATTGGCCATTCCGGGGGCAGGAAGTACCGTAAACAAACCCTAGAAATCGAGAGGTAGGAAGATCAATAGTGAACGCAACGGATGCGACGGCATTTCAGATGCACATGCACATCGGCTGTCTAAAGGAATGATCAAACACGAAGTGGAAGACAACACGTGTTCTTACTTGAATTTGTCCTGTATCCGTTTATTCAAGGCGATGCTCTGTGAACAGGAATTTTACAAGGAGAAATAAAGTGAAGATAGAAAACGTGTTAGTTCGTTGAACCAGAACGTATCACTTCGACTATTCGCAAATAAAAGGTGTACATCAACTGCGAAACTCGTGATCCGTCACACGCACTTACCCTACCCCATTTTAAACCTGGCGATAATAATTCAACGAAAAAATACAACAACTCAACTGAGGTCTCACGCAATTCATTTAAAGGCAGGGCTGGACACAGTAGAAAAAACCAATGAGAAGGTTAGAAATTGGTGAAATCCAAGGCTGATTGACATGCACGGACATTGGTCACAAACGATAGCAGCCTTCATATTCATATGGACTTTTCAGCAAACATTTGGGAGGCACTTTATGTAGGCCTTGATAAATTCTCATTCCTTCATTTAATGAGTACACGTCAAATGAAAGAACATGTATATCAATCGAGTAAATATGTGGCAGTGAAGTCATTTTCATGCTTAAATGGACAAGCTCCTACTCTCCTGGTTACTTATTCGAGTGTTCCTTAAGGTGCAAGACGTTCCTGAAATTTATTTTCCTTTAGTGTGAACCCATCGCCCCTTCCTAAAGATTCGTTTTTGATAAAATGTGAAGATGTCTGACATCCAACATTCGAACATATCCTCCTCTCTCTTCGGGTTTGAGCTCTCACAATTCACATAACCGGTTGTTGGAGACGTTAGGTGAGATGGTAGCTAATCGGGCTCAGTGTCGTGAATGGCATCGTTGTTTGGCCGACTCGTCTGTGAAGCAAGTAAACTTAATGTTGTGGGGCAGTGAAAACCGTAAAGAAGCTGTCTTGATGATGACGCCTGATTTTCACCTACAGCTGGGTTGTTTGTTTGTAAGGTACTGATGCGTGAATATAGATAAAGCTCCTCACTTACTATTTTCTTCTCTCTTTCTGTACAGGGTTTGCTTTTTTCCGGGTTGTGTGGCAGTTAAGCATCAGTGATAACTACTGATGTACTGCTGTCTATGTTGATGGTGACGATGAGGAGACGGTTAAATTCACACGCGTTATCACCCAATTCGCTGTTTCATTCCCATTTTTGTTTTAAAGAAAAGTACTACCAGTATCCCTTCGATAACTGTCTCTAAATACAAGTTGAAAACAAGTTTTTTCTTACATTCAAATCCGATAAATAGATAGAAGTTACATTGAACCACAATATGCCGTGGTCACTTCGTGTTAACCATGTTTTTAGTTAAGTGAGAAAACATCTTGTGTTTCACATCTGGTCATTTACAACCTAATATAATCATAACTTCCGGTTTGAGAACTTACGCGTACTCTGGCAATTTCTCATAGAGTTCTAACTACAGATCTTAAACTTCTTTTCAGATTCATGGAGTATTCATCGAACTGCATTTCTCGTTATACTCACAATTAAGTTATCGAGTTTTAATACTGTAAAGCATATAAAGCATATAATAATAATAATAATAATAATAAATTCTATCTATCTATTCTGTAAAGGTCAGTTCATAATCGCAACAAGGTCCTGTTTCAATTTTATATACATGAGTACTCGTGCACACGATTTTTCTTTTATCAACTGCTTAGCACGTTAATCCTGACATAATTTCAAAGGAATTGTTAAACATTCTGTCCGCTGAAGATGTGCGGTTGTGTAAATGCTGAATAATCACCTTCAAAGAAGCACACAATAATTTCTTGACCTCGATGACCCGAAATTCACTCGGGGTAGAGCTTTCCAGAGGGTTTAGCCACTTCCGTGATGTCAACTCGGTAAGGACCTAATCGCTCGACATTAATTTGAATTGACAGAACAGTTAGAGCGTCTTCTCATGAGGAATTGCATACTCTGAGCATCATTTACGAGCGAACGCGAAGAGCACTTGTCTACATTAATTCGATCGTGCTTAATTTGAGGTCCATGACGCAGTGGTCAACATGATTGCCCCACGAGATCGCGAGCTGGAGCTTAAATCTAAGTCGTGGCTAGGATATGTATCAATAACGAGTCCTAAAGAAACCGAACTTCGAACTTAGCATTTCTCTTCAAAGAAAGAACTAGCTGGGTAGTCTGTCTGAATGCAAATGATGTTAACCAATGCGAGCGAATTCCTCATCACTTATTAACAGCAAGAGTGACTACAATTAGGACTGTGACTTTTTCACGTTTTCAAATATCATGCCACATGGCTACGAATACAGTATATTAACAAAAATTTCAGCTACCGTGCTGCTGTCAGTCAGTATTCGAGCATAAGACAGGCTGGTGTTACAAAATGTGCGGAAAACTTACTTCAACGGACAAACTTGGCACGCCGATATTCTGGTCGAGATGTTTGGAAGGTGGAATTTGATCCGGAAGAGAATCCCTAAAAGCAATGCGACAGAATGTGATGCTCAGTGGTGCAAAGTTTGAATGACAGCATACGATTGATATAAATAAAATGTTTGAGGTGTTAAAAGATAAGCAAAGATAAGAAAAGCAAATGAAAATAGACTGTGAGACAGAAAATCCACATGACAAATCAAAAAACTAAGAAATTAAAAAGTGGCATGAACCAACTCATAATCGGTTATTGCTTATCTCAGTCAGCTGTCCTTAGCCATTCAAGTAATCGGCATCTCTGACCACTCGTGACATTTAGCTTTACACACTCAAGAACAAGGTGGCCAGATGGCAAAGTTGCGATCGAAGTCGATGTACAAAATATTCGAAATGATGACCCATTGGACTGAAGAGTTCTAACGTAACCAAAATTGACAACAGCAGCCATAAGTTGCATTCAACATATTAGTGAAATTGAAATACTTGACTTTCGCTCCTAAAAAACCTAACACATTACCTGCGTCAGGTTGTCTACCAAACACAGTGTGCACAGACCTGGTTCACGTCTACAGAACTGAAGGGATTTATACAACCAGACCAAGATAGAAGTCAATAAAAATCGCTACGCAGAGAGAGATGGAAAACTGATCCGGATACTTCTGTCAGTTTTCAGACTGGTATTTCACAACCAGAATACAGTTTACAGATTGGCCAGCTAAACATACTACTAGTTAACCTACATTTTATAAGGACAGCTGTGACGCCTTAACAAAAACGGCCACACAACCTGTACACAATTGGTACGTCAAGTGCTTCAATCTGGCGATTCGATCAGACACAGTGGATGATTAACCACAACACAGTTGGTCGATATGGTGCTCGCTTAACAAAGATGATGGTCACAGTTCAAATGTACGTCTACCAAAAACCGATAGGGACAAAAAAAGACATGACGAAAGTGGTCAATGCAGATGCCGTCAAACACACAAGCAGTAGTAAAATTGTACTGGTATGAAAAATTGGGCCCCAAACAGCAGAAAAATGAGTATCAATGACCGAAACGTTTACTTCAGTTATCTGCAGCAATAGTATCCAAAGTACGGGACAACTACTAGCGTCTAACAAGCGTTCTACTCTCATAGCACAAAAGTATTTGTTGTACATAGTGTCACTGGCACCAACAAACCACAAGACAGCCGTTTTCTGTCATGCGACACAGTAAGTCATGTGGGAGTAGAATATTTTAACGCATTTCAAACCTAAGCAGGAAAAATTAAAGAAACCTGGACTGAAACGTGCGACTGATAAGCGAGGAGCATTACTATCACTGAGTTATCCGGAGAGAAACCATTGAAACTCACTGGACTTTGTCTTTCGATTTTTCGGTCCTTGCTTCCGTAGAGGGGTCATCACGTGGAGTCGATGTATTTGCGTTTTTATCGCTGGAATCTTTGGTAGCAGTAGATCCTTTTGAAATGACGTTGGTACTTTTTGAAGAATCCACCCGTTCTGAGACTGCAGCACGACCGTTTTGTGTCTTCAAAAACGAAATGGTTATGAATGAACAGGTTGAACCACATTGCTAAATAAATAATTTCAAGTGTTGGAAACCTATGAAGTGCTTCCTCATGAAAAAAATATATACAAAAATACAGCCGTACCAGGATTTCGGGCAGTGCTGTCGACCTCGACAGCAACGAGGTAAACGGAAGAAAGGATAGAAGGACGAATTAGAGAGTTTGAAACAAGTGTAGTGTCTGAGGGCTTACGGCTAGCAGTATGATTAAGCGCCTTCTAAAACAACGCCAATTGTTACCTAGAAGAATACTGACCAGCAGTCACGCAACAACTTATTGACAGATGTACAACAACAACAGTTATATATACCATCAGAGGTGAGTTATGATTAGCCGAATGGAGAATTCGAACTAGATGCCATTCGGCACAAGAGTATTCAAGAGTCAGCTCCAAAAATACGGAACGAAACGTTTGAAATTTGATGTCGCGAACACCATTAAAGTCTGCTTTGGGTGTAAGTTAGAAAAGTGCACACATATATGCACGGCATTTTCTGATGGGAAAATGATGTAAATTCACAAGCAACTCTATTAAACGTTAGGATCAAATTGGAACCGAGGCAGGAACACAATCAAGACAAAAAGGGTCTAAAAGAGCAATGCAACCGTTAACGACATTATGTCGTAACCAGCAATTACCGGAATGAATCACCAATACACAGCCTAGGAAATATGCCCTCAGATAGACGTCTGATACACCGAGACAAGAAAAAAAATACCATGTTAGTTTGTTTTTATAATCAGATTGTTTTGTATGGCATCTATGGATTTTCCCATGGCGAGAGCACTGGCAAAAACGACCCTCACAACACAGTTCGTGGTAAAGGTGGAGAGAAACAAAGACTGTATACCGTGCTGTACTCATGAGGGAATGACGAACGGCTACGAAAATAAGCCTATGAACGATCACTAAAGTGTGCTTGCAGGTCATTGAAAAATACTGTTCATAAGTGAGCGGAAATACAAGACTATCCGACACATGGATTCAAAATTGACAGAGGGATCAAACAGATAAAGACGGTCAGTCATTGATACAGTAATTATGAGGTTACAAAGCCTTTCGATGACGAAACTTGTCCTACCGCTTGGGTAGCAGGCAATTTGGAAGTGTAATATAATCGATAGAAATATATCAGCGATTGGTGCTTATGCTTGACAGCCCTACAAACATCAGAACAAGAACAAACTCTGGTTTAAAAATAAAAGAAGGGGAGGAGGTGGGACATGCTAACTGAAACCTCCACAGCTAAACGCAAACAATCAACATCAATCCGATGGTAAATAACAATAAAAACAACACCAGTATGGCAAAACAGGTTCCACAGAGCCCCTGCAGTTTCACTTCATTAACTGTCACAGACAATACCGCCAAATAATGACATCCACGTCACCAAACCTGATTAACCGCCATATCTTCCAATGCTTTCAAAAAAAAGGCCGGAGGAGGTACGAAGACTTTTGACCATCCTTAATTTACTAGTGATTGTCCTCATTTCATATCAAATTTTATTGTAGTACCAGTTTCTGTTCATCTGGACAGTGATAAACAAAACGGCAAACGAAAGTGTATTAAAAAAAGAAAACTAAGCAGGAACGAACGATCTTACGGACTCATGTACATAATGAACAGAGTGCATCGTAATGTCTGGGATTGTTGCGTGGTCAGCAGAATGGCAAGTTGTACAGTTGCGAGTATGTCATCATTTGCTTGTCTAGAAACTTGTTCCAATCGTCAAAAGATGTAAAGAATAGCAGACAATTGACCGACATGTGAAGTAAACGGCTGACGAAGTGAAGACAGTGTACTTTATTACCTTAGTAATTCGTTGGGAAATAAGCCCATCAAATACACGCCGAGAGACTACGGCGTTCTTAAAACAACCAGCCCGATTAAGACATACTGACAAACAGATACAGCAGTGACGGTTTGTAAGCGTCTTCCCGAAGTGTAAACGAGTTAATCGAACAGCAGTAAAATACATTCAAGATAAACATTTCCTTTAATCGATAACCAGAGGTACTTACGCCACAGATCGCTAAAGGTGAAGTATATGTTAGGTGTCTCCATTAATCTCAGATACCACGGCAGTTACAGCGCAAGCCAATGAGATAAGACTACCTAGGTAGGCAAAACGGCTGACAGACTCAAGTAGCGCGCCAGCAACAAACGACGGTGAAAGATCAACGTTAAAACACTTCATACTTTGATGGTGCAAAACTAAGCAAAGGGATGTCGGTAAAACAGTATTCCTCAGTTAACAACCTGATAGAAGCTTCAGTCATAAACCTCAGTAACGCTAATGCTCTTTCTGACACATCATAAGACTGAACAACAAGGAGTAAGCTATAAACCACTGACGAACGTAAACCAAGGTGAGTGACTTTGGACACAGGTGTTAATAAATGTTCGGCATACAGTTCAATGAACCTCCTCAATGGGAGGGGCAGAGCAGTACAGACAACCGAATCAACTAGTCAATCTAATTGGGAAAACTTACAGAAGGAACTGAACTAGGTTTGACGGCCTTGCTTTTGTCACTTGCTTTTGTCTGGACCGTCTCCTTTTCTGCATGTCGTTCATCCGTTTTCTCCTCTTCTGAACCCACCCTTTCCTCTTCTTCTTCCTCTTCCTCATCTTCACTGGACTCGTCGTCCTCCACCACTGTACGGCGACTCTAAAAAGAAATGAGTGGCAATGAGCTGATGGAGACAGGTGATACACAAGTATAATTCAGTGAGCAAATAATAGACCAAAGGGTTTGACACTCATTAAGAGCATTTAGTTATTCGGCCTGTTAGAGATCAGACCAACTTTGAGAACCAATCGAACTGATGCGGGTAAATCTATTGCTGCTTAGTTACCCTAAACACACATTTTTGGGAGCGAAAAACAACTCTACTGCAGTACTGAAGATGAAGAATTGTAATTATGAGAACAGTTGCTGAATAATTTACCCAACCTACAGCAAACATCAACACCAAGATGAAGTCTGTTCGATAAGGTCAATACGCGCGTAAATATCCGATTATACGTACTTCGCAGTGGTTCAGACTACAGTGTGACAGCCCGGCAGTTCACAACAATCCCATTTAACATGACACATTGTGGTGGATTGTCAGGCCGGAGGGGCGAGTATTCAAACACTCGGCGGAATGCCTCAACGCGGGGGAGGCACGTCCACAAACCCTCAACGATCGGATGGCGGGCAATAGGGGCAATCGGATGAGTCGTTGCTCGATCGGATCGGACCAACGGGCGAGACAAAGTAGGCAAAATAGGATGGACGACCAAATCGGAGGCGCGATTATTCCAACACTCCGGGGAATATCTCGACACAGTCGTAGAGGACAGTCAAAGCTGACAGTGGATAGATGGAGGACAACACGAGCGACCAGGCGAGCCATCGCTCAACGAAATCGGACAAACAAACGAAGATTGACAAGCGGAAACCCCCCCCCCCCCCGATAGACGGCGCCGATCACACACTTAAACCGGGCCGAAGTGCACACGATGCGTGAGCGGAAACCTGGGGTTATTGTGGACTGGAATGCTGACTCATAAACGCGAGCGAGCGCGTAGCATGTGAACTAGCGTGTTGGACAATAAAGATTGTGCTTTATTGGACGCCTTTTTGCTACAATATGTGCTTACCAGCTTGCACTACCCTCCATTCACGAACAGATCTACCTTGGTTAATTGGTTCCACTCTTTTTCCAACTGAACCTACTCTTTCTCCGTTAAGAGATAGCGCCGTGAGTCTCGGTAGAACAGCTCGGCGTAAAGTTGAACGTCAAACATACATTCGAGATATGACCAGCACACTGAGGTCATACATTTACAACAGTGTGATGAGTTGGGTGTGTCACCGTGTCAATGTTCGGGACGTAACACTGAGTGGAAAACTGAGGTGGTAAACAATCGGGTCAAAAAAGAAACAAGAGTAGCAAGGCTTTGAGGCTTTCACAAACTGACAAAATGACAGCACGATACAAAAACTGACAAAAAGACAGCATGATACCATGATAAAAGACAATGAATGAAAAAAGAAGAGTGATCGCCGGATGAATTTATTAGCACTAATGATGATTAGACAGCTGTGGGCTTAGTAACCTAACATTAGAGTTCTTATCCCTAAACTCACTCTACTAACTCTGATCCGAGCCACGATATTCGGGTTAAGTTGATACAGACGGGAAATAAATTGGTTTGGATACTTGCGGACTCAATAATATGATTTCTGTAAGAACTCTACCGAGTGACCTCGTAGTTAAACGACCTATTTTTAGTGAAACCCAACCGAAAACCTGGCGACAGCGACCGTGGTAATTATGTAAAAACATTTTGAGTCACGGTTTTTCGAATGTCCTCAAATTGCTTCGCACCGGGGTTGTGAGATGCAACATGCTGACAAGTTCCCCTGGGTTTTGAATGTCGCCACAACGAACTCCAAAGGCCAGGACGTCGTCCGTGATAAACCCCTCAATTCTGGGTCATTCACCAAAATCGTTGTTACACCGACTCAGGAATGCCAAAGCTGGTGGTGACTCCATCGATCCACTGTCGATGTGCTTGCAGTCAAGACATCACAGTGTTTCTTCGGTATTACGCTAAACATACCAAACATGGATAATTTAAGCAGATTCACTCCTCTGTTATCAAGCGTGAGCACATCAACATCAATGTCTAGAACTGGCCTTAACAGAAACTGTGAAGCGAACGGTACAGAATTCACAGCTAAGCTGAATCCAACCAAGTGATGCGGCTGCGGGCGTTGCGCTGAGGACTACATCTACTCCAGCCTGACTGATAGGGGCGGTCGTGGAGTCACCCAAAAAGTATCCAGTGATCAGAGCGCGTGCTGACAGTTCGGCACGTTGACTACTTTCTTCAATGTTAGCCTACGAAATGCAGCAGACGTCGAAATTCAAAAGGGACTAACGTCTGTACTAAAGCGGTCTACTGACCAATCTGATACAGGGTGCCAACATCGAAAACGCCCATATTAACCCGTGTTGTAGGCGCAAAGCAAGAGAAGCAGTAGATAGGAAGTGGATAGTACGAGATGGAACATATCCAGATAGTGTCACTGTGAGTAACTACATTTGTTGTGGGATCTGAAGACAGAATGATCCGGTTTATACTGGAAGACGGCCAATGCAGTAAGGTAACGTGAGTATTTATGGTTGTAAGTGAGCTGAGACATTGTCCGGAAACCAAGACTTAAAGAGGAGAACTAGAGTTTTCTACCAAAACAACTGGCTAAAAATTCTGTGCCGCAAGGCAGTGGATCGGAGGCAATGACCTGTAGTCAACACTTGTTTCAGGCAAAAAGTGCCAGTTTATAACAATCAATCTTGATGAATAAAAACTGGTTCCCCGGAACTTTACCTTTTGACCGACCTGGTATGAATAACTTTGTTGGTATGACAAATCCATCGTCCAGTTCAGTCCGATAGTTCACAGGGACGCGCGGGCTGTTATTCCGCGTTAATGTCAACTCTCACTGTGATTTTGTCAGTAAGAGTTGGGCGGATTTTGGCGGTGCGTGAGGTTTCGATTCTAATACCACCGCCACCTGTGATAAAACTCACGAGCTGAACAAAATTTTTGACTTAATCCAGACTGTCGCTACACGGAATGATTGCAGATACAGAACTTTGCCAGTTTACAAGAAACACTTGCACTTGAATGGTGCACGGCATACTGTGATGAATTAAATGTCAAGTGATCGAAAGCATCCTAGACTACTTAGGCAACGTCACTAAGACAATATCATCGGTTAGTCTGAGTCTGTGACTCGGTTTCCTGAGAGGAGTTTTACGTGACCACTGGCAAGTTCACCCAGAGCCCCATGTAGAACGTCGATGATTACAGTGTTAGAAAAATTGAGAGATGTGACAGCCCTATTGCATTCCGTTGGAAATGGCGATAGTTAGACAAAAAACCCAACTTCACGAGGTTTGACTGCACGATATCCATGGAATAGAATGGTACTAATTAGGTATCCTATTCATTAATAAGCAGTCCCCCAGAAAAGCTTTGTCAAAAAATTCGAAGACGTCCCTGAAGTCGGAGTTGGTGATTTGTATTTATCGACAATTATTTCCGTTTTAGAAGGGGACATGAAATCAATGTAACAACCAGAGTTATCAGTTTTGTCGCCACCGGATGGTTGTTTAATTACTGTACCAGTATATAAACCGAGGGGAATGCAAATGCTCAACGGCCAGGGAGGATTTCAAGACAGTTGTGGCTCAAATAATCATACATACATGTGGGTAACCGACGGTTGTGATAGTTTTAAACTGTACGTCTTCTCCGAATAGGTAGCACACGGAACTCTCTGAAGCTATCTCCGACTTACAGGAGTTTCAGAAAACTGCACAAACGTGTCGAGACTAATCAGAGTAAGAGCTTATGGACAACTGAATAGGATCTTCGTCGCCCGAGTTAGCAACAAACAAAGAATAAACAGTGCAAAACATTTTAGTGAAACTATCCGAAAAACACTGGATAAGTTTAGAGTTTCACGGATGAGTGTGTATTAAATAAATGTGGACTAATAAGAAAAGATAAAAGAACGAGTCCGACACTGTACTCAAGATACCTGTGCCTTGTAGACGACTGACAATTGGAAACAAGCAGTTGAAAAGCACAACGGTTTAAACGTCACCATGGGCAGCTTCCCTGCAGACAGTTGAGGTTGATGACTGAAAACCATCAAGGTTTTGTATCTTTGGGCAACCAATAAGTTCAACAATGCCTCATTACGCTGCGAACCAGTAAACGAAAATGTTTTATCCTGTGAGCATTTATGAACTCTGAGAACCTTCATTCTAGCTGGATGGACAACATCATGGTCGAACACAGAAGTAACGTCCAACATGAAGGGAAACGTGAGGTATAATGGGAATTCAGCATTAGAGCTGGCGACTGTCAAAGTAAGCTGTCAACAATTCGTATCTACGAAAGCGCACCAAATGTGCACGTACAAAAAACTATAATCCACAAAAAGATAAAAGAATACAACTGACTTTAGGACCACTGGGAGTCTGACGCTGTATTTTCGGCACCAAGCCACCCGAACGTGGCTGTCGCTGGTTACTTGTCGGTAAAGGTAAGCCGGTGCGTTTTTGGACAGGCGCGGTTGTGGGGCCGTTTGCAGCTACAGCAGCTTGCTTTTTCTTATCGGCCACGGTCACTGCACGAGGGGGCACAACCGCAGTGGGTTTTTTGGTTGGTGGGCCAGGGGTTGGCGTGGGTGGAGCCCGTTTACGCGGAGAAACAGAGGGAGGAGCATGAGCAGTAGCGGCCTTGTTTACAACAGGAGCACTCAGCCGGCCTGAACGAGAGCCAGTGGAGGAACTGTTCTCAGTTTCGTCATCCGGGTCTTGAATAAGCTCAAGCTCTTCCTAAAAATAATGAACTTGGATGTAAATTAAAAACTAATTCGTCAACCCTCAGCTGGTTGTTAGAATCGGTACTGAGCACGTTGAAAACACGTGTACATGTTAGACAGGAAAGAACATAATCAATAAGATGGGAACAATAAGACAAAACCTACCTGCTTCTTCCGAATTAGCTTCTCAAGTTCCGCCTGACGTTGCTCTTTAGTTTTGATTTTCCTTTTAAGTACACCCATTGGTGGACTCATATCTTCCTCGGGGTCATCACACCTAGGACAGAAATGTCATTTTCAAAATTGAGTATAGACAGATCGAGTAGTTAATAATCGCAAATAAAAACTCCATTTTAGTTTTCTGACATTTCTTGATAAACAATGTTTTTCACCTATCAAACAGAAAACACCGACAAAGAATGGAAAATATCGACCACCGAAATTGCCCATGACATCCAGTCATACTGGCGCAATCAGGCTATCATACACGAGCGAAAGGATTCACATTGCACACATGTGTATGAAAACACGACGGCTTCAAACGTCCCCGTAGAAGCAGTCAACCTAAAATAACCAATAGCAGAGAAGACGAGTCTCCCGAAGGCAGTAAAATGGAACCATATTTTTCCGTGCCACACTCTGAATGAGCACAATAAATCTGGGATACCCTGAAACACACTGCGACAGTATTTGTGTAACAGAAATTTTATCCAAGTACTCTGAAAGTGTATTCCTTTTGACGGAGAAACAATGGAAGATGATAAAAGGTTGAATAGTTAGGATGTGTACTTGGTGCAGCGCTCGATGGAGTAATTTACGAAATCGCCTGGACGTACGAACCGATATTCACGCCGCGTTATCATGATGTAAAACTGTGTGTGGACGACAAACGTTCGGAGACTTGTAATGTGGATGACACGCATATTTAGTGTAAAAAGGGCTGCAACCAAATACTCTAGTCTTGTGTAGGATCAGGCATTTAATGCTTACACGGTAGATTGACCATGCCAGTAGAGTTGAAGGCAATAGGGGTGACCGATCATTTGCACTCAATTATTCGTAATTCCTGTTTCAGGTGCAAATTAGTGAAGATGGTTTTGACCCTATGGGTAGACTACGATCCGGAGTTATGGCCGATATGAACAAAAACCGTTCAATCTAAAAACACAACTCTGTTTAATGGCAGTTCAATCTACGCGAATGTAATGTCTAGGTTGAAAACGGTAGTTTATCCATTTGCAGTTTCTGCAACAAAGTGAGACACCTATTGGAATGAGCTAAAATGATATTATTAGATGCCATCTGGGGTGCAGCGGGCGTTCGCTGGCAAGGAGTAACGGAAATATGTTCGGATGGGTCAGACCGACGGCACGGTTATAGGAAAACAAAAACATGGCACAACCAACGGCCTAACCGATAAAGTGATTCAACAAAGAAGCAACATTTTAGGAAAATGACACAGACCAAGAAACGGAGTCACAAAGATGACAACAAACTATGGAGCACTTCGTTTGGCTGACTATGAAAGTTATAATTAAGGAGTTGGCAATGAGTATTTGCACAATGTACCAAAACGATAAATCAGATGAGCTACGGGCAACACAAAACAAACGGTGAAAACCCACCGTTTATGTTTGTGATCTGGATTGTCACGACATTGCCATGTATCAGGAACGTCACGTCCGACCAGACTTTGGGAGAAGGGAAGTATCCGCCACTTTAAGCATTTATCTAGCAGATAAAAAGTGAACGAAACAAAAATTAGAGCAGCCTACGGAAATCCATGGCATTCTAATAATTCGAGGGCCTATGAATAAAAGCGGGGAGTTGAAATTAAGTTTCACACCTTTTACTTAATAAATTGACAGTTTACGGAGGAAATGATTATAAAGAAACTAGAAAAGCAGTCCAAATGGACCATTAGGTCTAAATTACTCACCGCACTGTACACACACGGATACGGAACAGCACCGCCGTCGAGCATACTTCTCTTCACTGCTTGGCGGGTCCCTCCACCGAGCAGACAGATAGCCAAAGCTCTTCCAAAATCGAACCAAACTATCCGCCTCTTTATCAATTCCCAGGTCATCCCAATACTGCATCAAGTGGTCGGCCATAGCGCGCATTAACATGCGGTATTCTTTAGCGTCTGCAAAATCTTGTTTGTTATGTGTCGGCTCTGAAATTGAGGAAAACGATATCCTAGAGTGCAATGTCTGCGTGAGTGCACAAAGTCTACTTAAGTAACTTATAATCTGAAATGATGTAAGAATAAAGTCGTGCAAGCCGGTTCAGCAGACACAATACCACCTTCTGGTCAGGTTTGTGGCCGTTGGAAATGAATTAAGAGATGTGCAGTAGTTCATCGAAATAAATTACAGGGTTTCACTATTATACAGTAATCCGACGTACGAGACGAAACGGCACATCCACGTAAACAGGGACAAACGGCAAGTAAACGAAAAACTGGCAAGCATAAAAGAGCAGATGAAACGAGAGGTAAAAAAATCGATGTGCATGTGTCAACCAAGTGTTTGTATGTTTCCGGCAAACAACCAAGTTTATTATCTCCAAGCCCCCTATAAATTACAAATACGAAAGGCTAGAAGAAACTCTTGGCTGCTATGCGTAACGCAGAATTGCGGCAACTTATCAAAACGAACCAAGATAACCATTTGCAATCAAGCCATATTTCGCTTGTTAAGTCCAAATACCACACGACTACGATTTGATTGTAAATGTTTCAAAATGATTAGCGGCCAGTTTTCAAAAGCTAACAGAGCTTCGTGATAACACTATTCTAGCATATTAGATCATTTTCCAGCTGGTACCAAAGTAATGTATCGCGGAGATGAAGGAATCATGCCGTCGGAATTTTAACATATCTCAGTAGAAGAGTAAGTTTTAAAAAGCTTGAAGGGTCCATATCATGTCATCCGTCCTCTAACGTAATGGCCGCGGATCCCGATAAGTACGAAGGAACCATATCAATGCCATCATTATTATAGACAGCAATACACCAATTTACAATTATGCTTAACTGCCACAATATTAATGTCTGATGTCACCAAACTTGCACAGGATTTATTGACTAGTTGAGTGACAACCAAGTTCGAATGACAGTTGATGAGAATTCAGAGGAGAGTACAGAACATAACAAACGAAATTGCTGTGTACGACAAAAACCGGGTAGCAACGTAATCCAGTTTGAGCGATGCCCACATGCAAAAATAAAGAGTTCCACCGGATAAGAAATCTCAAATTTCATCTCTTCTAAATAACTATATCTGTCGTACTATAAGTCAGTAACACGACTTCAATGCCCAAAAATGGAGCACGTAGATCGTAGCGTGGAGCATTAAGAGAATATCCTGCTTGGAAAGCCGATAACCTCGATCATTTAATGAAATCCATGATTGAGTGATTAACTGAGTCCGAATATGAAACATCTGAGCCCCCGACGTAATCTCCTAAATGAAATCACTGGACATTTAAAGTGTTTTGGGTATGCTATTTCTATCGCTGGTAGGAAAACAATCGAACACCGGATTTTCCGCCATCACGACATTTGTCAATGATCAGATCTTTCATGCCATGCTCTAATGAGAGTGAAACTCGAATCTGGTGCTTCTTTTCGAAAGGGGCCGACTGGAAAGTCTACGGGAATGTGACACCTGCGATCAATTGTGGGTGATGTTCAACTTGAAATTAACCAAATCCCTGACTACTCACTAGTAATATATCATATATCATATCTGGTTATATGGTCCAACAGGCAATAAACACCGCCTATATAGCATTGGTGATTAAATATCACGAGCGATTTTTATTATAAAAGTTAGTACCATCAAATAAATCACTCGTTACCGAAGCTTTCGGAAAAATAAACAACGAAGCTGGAATATCAGGCTGAAGCTGGATGAAAGTGAAACAGAAGTCGAGATGTTGGTGTTTGCTCAAACAATATCATCATACAGCTGTTCAAATGCAATTAATAATGCTTTCCACGACGCTTTTGTCAATGTTCTGAAGCAGATCAAACACTTAGACATCAAATCAGCAGATGGATAGTATGTTCAATGTCTCGACACAAAGCCCCGACAATAGGAAAAGACTGTCCCGAGTAGACGTATCTCACGTTCTACACACTTCGAGTACAGCATTCCAACCTGGAAAAAGCGCCGTCACACACAGACCGCTCCATGAGCCACAGCCAGGAACAGAAGTCGACCGACCATATGGCAGTCAGTTATGGCTGGCCACACCCTATAAATGCTATCGTGCATTCTCGAGCAAACGAAAAAGACTCGGATCATCTCGTTGTGCGTGCCAACCATGTTTTACCGTGCACTTAGAAGTCATACACTCATGAACGTAAGATAATTAAGTAGCAATGGAGTAAAGGGTGTAAAAAGCGTTTAGCAGGAGGCACCGGCGAATAAATCGTCCGGTTCAAATCAGAGAAGGGAGCCTCATGAACACTAGGAATAGACAGCAGCAGCTATAAAAGCTTGCTGTGAAGAGATATGTCCCAAGGCAGTGTATCGTTGCGGCAGAATCGGCGTCCTGTCACGTCAATGAACCATAGGAACCAGTACTGCCTAGCTATAAACATGGCAACGACCGTCGATATCTCAAACGCAAGATGCGAAGAATACAAGCGCAAAGACCGCGAACACCACTTGATGGAACAATCGAAAGAAATGGAGTAAGTCTTCATACGAGGGAATGGCACAATAATATTTCCCCCAAGTCATGACTGTGCTGGGCGCCGAATCGAGCGATCCGCAATGAGTCTCAGAAGAGTGACGCACCTTATGATACATCTACTACACGTATCATTAATCGAAATGGGTAGTCAATGTCTTCGCCACTGTTCCCGAGGACTGCCTCTCACTGTCCCCCGAGAAAACCCTATACACTTTTACTCCACAAATTAAGAGGTAAACGTTAAGGGTAGGGTCGCCCGATGAAACCGTGCTTCCTTTCGTCTCACAGATCAAATTGGCGAGTCAGAGACTCAAGCATTGGTCCCACATATCAATCTACGACATGCCCGTCAAAGAAACACGTTGTTCGCCGAGACATGGAGTGTGCGTACGCTGTTGGATCAACGTAGCACTGGACGGCCGAAACGCCACACCGCACTGACCACCACGGAAATGAACCGTCATGGCATCGATGTAGTAGCCTTCAGCGAAACAAAGCTGGCAAACCTGGGTGAGCACCGAGAAGCATGTACCCGGTACACGTTCTACTGGATAGGTTACCTGGCAAAGGTTGCTCAGGAACACACATCAAGGAATAGAACGCGGCAACAGCCATAGAAACAAACGATATCCAGTGCCAGAAACGTCCGGACTGGTTCAACGGAAACAGCGCGGACATCCTCAGCCTGATACAATCGACCCAGGCAATGAAAACAAAATGGTCACGTTCCGGAGTGGTCGCCGTCAACTCGCAGAACCATGGACGACTGTTGGAGGGGGCGAGTTGAGTTGACGCAAAGCTACGCTGACTGCCGACAACACAAATATTTCTATGATTCGCTTAAAGCGAGTTTTGACCCATTTGTCTAGTCTACCAAAGCACTGATTGAGGGGGACTCAGGCGTTTCGTGTACACAGCCGGAGGACATCATAAAGGTATGGCATAATCACTTCGGTAGCCTACTAAACCAGTCGACTACTATCGATTGGGTGATGATGGACAGCCTGACACAACAAAATATCAAAGCTTCAGTCACTCTCTCCTAGGATTTAACGGTGATGTAGACAGCCGTTGGACAATTCTGAAACAGAAGGGCTGCTGCGGGTGAATACGGGTTATCAGGAAGACTTTAGAAGCATGGCTGCTTAATTTTGAAAAGTGCCTCATTCCAGCTGGTTTACTTCACCTGGAAGCAAGAGGCAGTCTCTTAAAAGTTCAAGGTGATCCCCAGTGTAGGCTTAACAAGCAAAGCATCGACAGTTACCAGAGCATCAGTTCACTGAGCTGTGTTGAAAAGGTGCTAGTAAGGGCTTGCTGAACCGACTCAGTGTGAATGTTTTGAAGATCAATATTCCCGAGGAGCAGCGTGGACGTCTATCGAGTCTTAGTACGATCGACACGGTGATCACCAGTTGACAGATGCAGTACAAGTGCCGCAAGCCAAACCAATTACTGTGTTTCATTTATGGATTTCACCGAGGCGTTTGATTCCATGAACCGTGAAGCATTGCAGATGGTGCTTGGTAAACTCGAAACTTTGATTAAAATGCTGTCTGTGAATGCAAAAGCAGATGTGCGATCGTGTTGACCGACCTCTGAAGACTTTGACATTGCAACTGGCGCAAGGCAGGATTGTGCTCTAGCTCCAACTCTATTTGGTTCATATTCGACTACAATTCAGAATATGAGAAACGGCGCTGAAGTTGCACACAACAAAGATGGTCGCTTGCTGAATACTCGATATCTCGGCGCCCAAAGTGGGCTACGTAATTTAACAATGCGTATACCGCTGTTTGCAGATTATACTGCGCTATCTGCACACAGCAAACAGAAACTTCAGCGATTGGACACGGCCTGCGCCAAAGCGAAATCCAAATTTGGGCTGCATATCAATACAAGCAGGATAGTTTACCATCACATTCTCCGAGCGAAGGTAATGTGCTTACACCTGAGATCTGCATCACTGGTGACAGTTTGGATAATTGTGCAGACTTCGGCTACTTGGGTAGCAATCTGAAACAGATTTGTCCGTGGACCGCGAGCTCGCGTGGTGAAGGTTAACGCTGCATTCCTACGCCTTGAAACACATGTCCGGAAGAATCGCAGCTCGAAGATCAAAGCAAAGCTGCATATCTCTCGCTCAGTGGTGCCATCTACACTGCTGTACGGTAATGAAACTTGGACACTAAATCCACGGAATGTCCATACCTGGGCCGTTTTCGTTTGCAATATCAAACGCGCATTCTGGGCATTCGGTAGTTGCATACGCTAGCCAACAATGGGGCACTGCGACAGGCAGACACGAACGGGACTGAAATTGTTCTAATACTCAACCAGATTCGCCGGCTAGGAAACATCCGTAATATGATCAACGTACGGATTTCGGAACAGCTCCAGCACGGGTAACTGAAAGCAGGTAAGCGGAATCTTGGTGGTCAGAAAGTGCGATGCCAAAATGTTATCCAAGTCTTTGACGTTGTAATATCGATTTTACATGTCCGGAGGACTTACACTTGAGGAAGACCACCCGCAGGAATGCGATCCAAACGGGCCTCCGTAGGTTCAATGAGTGATAGTTGCGCGGCCGTAAAGTGAAACACCCGATAAGTAAAAGAGTAATAAGTGCCATATGTCCTGGTGACGTGACTGTACAGTAAGTTACCGGGAATGTTGCCGCGAATGTGTTAATCGTCACGGATAGGTAGGTTATCAACACATTCGTAGCACATGAACAACGAAGAGACAACGCGTAAGTTAGGCGCAAGTAAGTTATGTAGGTAATATCTACTTATTTCGTTCGAAACAACAAACGACCACATTCGCTTGTTAAATCACCCGCGCTCCTTTCCAGAAACCTGGGTCACAGTGACCATTTACTTTTCATTTTCATCAGCTTTATTGGTGTATTGTAAGATGAATGCCTGGTTTCATCCTCAGTCCAAAATTGAACTCTCCTATTCATCCTAGTCTCATCTGGAGTGTAATAACATGTACTACTATACTGAACATCTCGCCTTATAGTTTCAACTCTTTCTCCAACTCAAGTCTAACCATTAGAGCCTCTCAACATTTTTGTGTCCCACAGACAAGGGTTTCAGATTCATACTAGCTTACCAAGAAAGTGACCAGAACTGGCTTACTGGATCACACGTCTGCCCCCTGGTCTTAGTCTTTCAGGCTTAGTTTACACCAAATACATGGTATGTGAGTGGAGCGACAAGTGGTGCGTAGCAAATCATTTGTAGTACTGGTTATGCGCAGGCGTCCTTTGGTTTCGATAACTGTAACATCTCAATCTAAAACGGATGATGCCAGCCGTGGGCGAGGCCATCTTTAAAAAGACGAAACGTTTATCACTAGCTAGTCACATCGAACTGACGAATGGGTAAAACACTTTGAGCGACAGATCGGCTGGCATCAACCAAAGCATAAAGACGATGGGAACCGAATGGTCAGTGATTGCGTTCCACATGGAAACAGAAGTGGTCCTGGAGCTTGAGGTATTGAAGTGTGTCAAGGTGTCTGTATCAAATCACTTCTTTCTTTCACTTTTCGATAGTGGTAGAGACAAGCATCAGACCTGACAAAGCTCTTACAGACAACAGTAAGGGAAACTGAAGAGATATCATGTGACTAGTGCTTTTCAACGCTACGTGATAACCACAGGGGCACCAGCCGGGGATCCGATTCAATCGAGTAGGCACTGATCACACATTTACCCTGCGATGAGTTTTGAGGCGTCGACACTGTTACAGGTAGTTGACTGCAGTGATCTTCTTGGACCAAAAGGCCGCTACCGATTCGAATGCGCGTTATGTTCTTTGAGACTGACTTCTTCATAAACGTGTTCAAGAGAAATACGCAGATTTGGCTCCATCATTGTATATCCAGTTTGCAAACAGAGTGAGAGTTTATGGGCAACTAGATCGGATGTTCGTCATCTCTGATGGTCAGAAAAGCAAAGCAACCTCGCGGAGGCGGTAGCAATTAGCAAATGGAAGCCACCCCTCTGCGTACAGAAAGACTTGTTCGTCAGTACGAGATTGCCCTGATAACATGTGTATGGCCGTGTGTGTGTTTGTGTGATTGTTGATTTTGTTGTTAAGCTTCACAATGCCCATTGAATTTTTCTATATAAACTCACAGACTGCAGTATGTACCTGATGAGATGCAGTGAAATGTGCTCGAGAGATACACTGTGCAAAAAACTGTTTCTGACTTCCCTGTTCAAATCTCTGGTGGTGTTCGCCAACGATGTCCGACCATTCTTCCTAACTCAATTTTGTCACAGGTGACATGCTGGAAGATGCGTTTGAGAGATCCAGTGAACCTGATGATGAGTTCCTACTTGAAACGAAGTTGACCAATAGGGAGTATGCAGACGACATCTTCTTGCTTAGCGCATTTGCCAAAGGCACGCAGGCCAACCTGACAAGAATTAATCGTCAGGCTAATCTGTAAGGAAGGCGCTTCGCACCTTCCAAATCCAAAGTATTGCTTCATGACTGGAGGATTACCACTCACACGTTTTACAATGCAAATAATCTGCTTGAGACTGCGGACAGTTTAACGCGATTCGATGGCACAATATGGCCAAAGATATCAACGGACTTGCTATGTAGCCATCGCTGATTCCACCAATTGGCTAACATCAGGTGGAATGATCGCGTGAGGAACGCTGTCATTCACGAGCGTATGTTTTAGGACGCTCGGGATACGTGAAAATGAGCCAAATAACCGGCCAGCACAGTATGCAATGGTTCAGTCACGTATTCCGCTTCCTAAATGGGCGTTTACCGCGCCGGGTATTCGTTACTGAGACCCCCAAACAGATGGGAAAACAGCAGAGTTGCCAAGCGACGAAGTGGTTATGAAATGTTAAAATGTGGTGACGGAGATAGCTAGGTGCTATTTCCATGGATCAGCTGAAACCTGGATAATAGGTTTAGGAAACCATAATAGATTTCTTTAAGGCCTAATCTTACTTACGTTAACCTCAGCGGATATCAAAGCGAAGCAAGTACCAAGTCCAAAATATACAGATTTTCCGATTAAAAGATTAGGCTAGAATGGTCTATTAACAGAGCCATATCTTAAATCTGTCAGAGAAAACTGCAAAAGTCTGGACCAAACGCTTGATTCACACGAACTTTGGTGAACACTGATTTCATGTCTACTAGGAATACTAAATGAATACTGTTCAATCCCATCTCGGTCGAAGGGATAGTTCAAGTTTCACAAGAGATAAACTAGGATAGACGACCGTAGGTTCAAGATGCCTTCCAACACAGTTGAAAGGACCCAGTTACAAGTACGAATTGGAATCACTGACCTCCTTCTAGAGTCATGCTGAAACAAACGAAGCTTAACGGGTGCTCTACAAAATAACCCACATCACATTCCTCCGTGTGCAGTCAGATACTTCGGTAAGAATAAAGAGGCAAACTTCTCAGCCATCTATGCGGCTCATATTTTTTAAAAATCCCAACAGGTTAGGCACCACCATCGCCCCTGGCAAGGCCTGGAAGCAAGCAGTGGATCGTCTCACATCGCCTCGCACTACTATGACTGACACATTTATAACATGGATTAGTTATTAACTTACGTCTTTGGAGGGTCAATTCTGATATTTGAAAAATCCCCAGGAAGCCAAATCAAGGCAATATCCACCACATTTTCAGGAAACATACTGTTTACACTAGATCGAATTGAACTGACTGACGATTAAAAGCTTCTTCAAAATACCAACTTACAAGGATAACTTGATACCTCTCAAAGAATGGATGAGTCCGACTTACCCAGGACCATGTAGGGAACATCGACAATACCCACCACACCGCGACACATCATGCTAGAATCCTGTTGGGGTCCGATGCGTTGGTACATTTTGATGAGTCGAGAACAATTGTAAACAAACATTCCGTCGCAAGCCCTATTCATCACGTTAACACCGAAATAAAATGTCAATGTTTTCGGATCCCGGATTGATTTCTGTTTCCGTGCAACGATGTTTTGCCGAACTGATACCATGCTGCGCAGCTCCGCAGCCGTGTTGCGCAGTCGGCGAACCTGACGCTGAAAACAGACATCGCAGAACGATATGTGAGAGCATGTAACAGTAGCATTTAACTGTACAATTCTATACCACGTTCCTGGAGACTCTTCCCGTCCAACAGACCAGCCTAAACGACCGTAGTTGTGAAGTCGTGATTAACATGCATGATGAATATAAAATCTGTAAGCATATACACAACGGCAAAGCCTGGAACACTTCAATGGGGATGGTGTTCACAGTCGGTCATACAAATGGGCGTTCCAGTGCCGTTTACCTCAGTTTATCTTGATTAGGTTTGGGAGGTCGAATAGCATTCAGTTTGCATTTGAAACGGAGTGTTGCACAGGGAGAAGTATCCCACCATGTGAACGGTAATATCACTACGGCTTTGATCACGATAGGCTTAATCTAAGAAGTTGTTTACTTTCAGACAACAGATATGAAATATGTGAAGATACATATTGTGGGGGATTGTCAGGCAGGAAGTGCGAGCATTCCAGCTCTCGGCGGAATACCCCAACGCAAGGGGGAGGTGCGTTCAAACACCCACGGTGAGCGGATGGAGAACGGCGTGGGCGACCTGATGAGTCATCGCCCGACCGGATCGGACCAACGGGCGAGACGTGGCGGCCGAAATAGAATGAATGACCAAATTGAAGGTGTGATTATTCCAACACTCTCAGGAATATCTCGACACGGCTGTAGAGTACGTTCAAAGCCTATAGTAGATAGACGGAGGGTAGCACGAGCGATCGGACAAGCTATCGCTCAACGAAATCGGATCAACGGACGAGGAATAGCAGGCAGAAAACCCCCAGGTAGAAGGCGCCAATCACACACCTAAATCGGGTAGAAGTGCACACGACGCGTGAACGGAAACCTGGGGGTGTTGTGGACTAGAATGCTGACTCATAAACGCGACCAAGCGCGAAGCATGTGAACTAGCGAGTTGGATAATAAAGACTGTGCTTTATTGGACGCCCTTTCGCTACAATATCACTCGTAGAGATTAACTGACGCCGCTGACATAAAAGTGGAACTGACGGTAACAGCTAGTAGGCTGGTGAGCCAAAATACATGCTACACCTCTCAAAACGGTAAACCCAAATTCTAATGACTGATTTAAAGTACACTTTTCATCATCACTAAAAACAATCGCATGAACTTCCGGACGAGAATAGAAATCGATTATGAACGACAAACTTGATCTGGTGTACAACATCCCAGATAACTGCTGTGAGAAAGCATGGCACAAAACGTAAATATGGCGTACAATGGATGACCCCAGACATTATGGTCCTTGTGCATAAAACTTGATTCCTACTACTTCCTGTTCTTCAAACTTTAAACTGGTACTCGTTTCACTCCCCTTCTTATGGTGGTTCAGCATCGGTATGAACTATTGATGAACCGCTTCTGCCGTTGGCGATGATGAATAACATAGGTCGCAACTGGAGAGTATCGAGCCCAAATGCGAAGATGGTCAAGACCACGGACACTCAGGGAAAAATAACGACAACCGGAGACTGTAAGTACAAAATCGGGAACATAGTTCAACTCCTAATACATTTCTAATCGACTTCGTTGTGGCATTCGAAAATGAAGGACTTACCAAATGTTCTGGATCTTCTGAGCCTTGATACCTCAATTCACAATCCCTCGCTTTGCTTTCGGATTCCTGGGCACGAAGTTCAGCTAATAAAATGTAGGACAGAGGTGAAAAAATAGTGCAGAAAACTTCTAGTCATTCCAAGTAATTAATCGCTTTATAAACGGGATGGTACCGAGTACCGCCAACTTTCTATGCACTGATACGGCAGACATCGTTGGGTGCAAACGCGAACATCCCACAGAATGAAAAAGCAAAGGTATCAGTACAGTTAACACGCTAAGTTTGATCTAATATAAAATACACAGCTATCCCAATTTACGTATGGGCAAAGTGTGCATTAACTTATGGACTGGAGATATGTCTACGGTAGGAGTGCTGACTAGTAAATCCAGGGTCACTAATTTGATTCCCAGATGTTTTGAATGTGCCTGTCAAAATCCAGACAGACTGAAAATATTAAGCCTATCGGGCACACCATCGCACTGGAGGTGGTTCGGTATGTTCAGACTACCGCAAATTCGGTTTGTTTATTTACAAACTGTTACGGTTAACTGTGCCAGCCTTAGTAGTGTGGAACATTCCGATTGTAGTAGAACAAGCCAGTTCACGTACCACCACACTTAGTTGGGTCAAACCCTGAAGTCTGGGTTAAATAGCCTGCCTCATACCATGATTGGTCTGAATGATAATCGTAAACAATACAGCGTAATTTTTTTTCGTGAACTTAGTTGTGGTATAGCAAAACAAAACGAGTAAACCGCATACGTCGTTGGCTGCGTATATCAACCCGCGAGCCAAAAAACTCAGTGTTTCCCTATACTCTCTAGCCAGATCGTTTCCAATACGCAATTACTCCGAATAAATATCAAAATCAACAATATGTGACTAACAACAATTCAACAGCCGGCGAAGACAAACAAGTCCTCCCCGTCCACTTTCGTGATTCAAAGTACCTTCAATAATTACAGTTACTACTGATGAGTAGTCTGACAGATTAGGCAATTTTAAACAAGCACTGAGAAGCATGGGATTTGACTGGAAAAAGAGGCGATGTAAACAGCATACCTGGATGCAGGCTTTCTACTAGCAGAGATACGAAACCATGCCTGGAGCTTAGACAGATCGCATTTGAATTTGACTGTTCACTAAATTTGGAGCTTCATACAGAAGATCGACTGCACTGGCAGGACCTCCGTGGCAGCCCACGGTAGAATTCATCAATGCACTGAAATTGTACTGATGATGTGTAAGGCGTGACTAAATCCAAAGTTGACAGTTCTGAGCATGAATTCTTAAATCAGCCAGTGAAGTGCTTGTCGCATTCGAGTGTGCTGTTTTCCCCGTTTGTTCGAGTTCAGTAGAAGTGAAGATTTTACACAATCTAGTCTCTTCCACAATTATATGTGTTAGGGTCAAGGTAAACCTGACCCGAAGAACACGATTCTACCGTCAGAAATTGGATATCGCAAGCCGTTACTGAGATATGCATCAGCGTGAGATTCAAATATTTCTTCGCACGCTCACCCCGCCACAAGGTCAATGATTTTCTATGAATACAGATCAGTTTCTCATGTAAATTCGCAAAGCGTCTGGTGGCTAAATACATTGCTTATCCGGAGTCTGCTTTGTATGTGTTTTCATTGGTTCTTGTCGTTCGCAGTATTGAGGCCAATCGGAAGGGGTTTCTATTCGCGTTATTCGTTCACCGTGGTTCGCAGCAGTTATTCGCGTTCGGGTTCAGTAGGATTCAGTTATAACAATATGGATGAGCGCAAAGGGTCACGTTAGGCTCAAGTCTGTCAAATCAATTCACACTTGAGAACTCGATCAACTAAAAGACACCTGCTAACAAGGATGCGTGTACGCATATAAAAATTTATGCGAAGAGAAATTTTAGATATTCGCAGGGATTGGGTTTCGCAAAGATCAGAAATATGACTTCGAAATATTTTACGTTAACTAACCAGCCAGTTAAAAGGAAACAGAATTGGTGTCAAGGAAAATACAAGTAGAAGGAAAGGACGCCATGTGAGAACACCTTGAAGAATCAAGTCTAAAAGTGTCCACTGGCCACGAATTTTCAGTACTATCCTGACCCCGCCCAGACAAGCAGATCACAATGTGGCAAGTGAGGGATGGGTGTTCATGAGAAATGCTCAAGTAGGCAAAGCCTGTAAAACTCTATTTCTAATCAGTAAGCAGAACAGCCGACGTACCTAGAAGAGATATGCAAAGTTGCTCTTGCTAACGCGTGAGCAATGCGGTTGTTCGCCAGCGCGTACTTCAGGATGCTCACCGTACGCGATCAAATGGTACAGTCTGCCACGGTTCCGCTGAGCGATTACCGCACCGGACGTTGGGTGCTGAGGCAGCTGAGTAAAAACGCGGGATGGTCAAGCAACGACGTAGTCTTGATATATGACCATTCCGCTGTGTAAATGAAGTGGGTATCGCGTGTCCAATTGGGGTTCTCAGGATCATTTTAGCCGCCGGTTGCTAAAGCAATCCGGGACGGCAATGTGCCCGCATTCGCAACATTTTTAGTCTTTCTGTTTGAGTTTTTTGTCCATTTTTGTTATCTTTTGCCGTTTTTCTTCCAGGCAAGCGGCAGCTAGGGCTCATGGCCAATGTGAATTAATTAATGAACACAGTGTTCTCACCATATGTCGACCGGGCCTCGGAGGCCGATGATGGAAGTTGAGCATCGTGCAAACATCTTCCGTATTCGTTAGTCGTATATCGAAGAGACCGAAGGGATGATTGTGTACTCGAGCTAACACTAAGTACTATCTTGCGCCACACACAACAAAGATGTATTACTTCACCAGACAGTCCGGCAGCGTGGATAAAATTACTAAGGCAAGTAAATTCCCGGAGCATATTTGGTAGCTACCCGTTCAGAGTAAACATAATTCCTTACCAGCCGTGTAACAACACACTGCACTTTGTAGATACAAAACGTATGTCAAGTCGATGAAGAGAAATCTACATCTTCTCAAAGATGCTGAGATATTCATGAAGCAATAGAGATTACGGTAGTATCATGTATATACTCTAAACTTCATGCATTCAAAGCCGACTAGAGCACTTTCCAAAATATCTACCAACGTTAAATTGAATGAGAGGACGCTGAATAATTTTGATACATAGCACTCGGGGTCATAAAAGTCTGTCACAAACCCTGATGCAGTCAAAAATTGAAAGCTGCCTCAAAGACAGTAACATACCTCTCCGATACATTCTTTCGCGTTAAACAGTTTCAAAGTACAAATCTGTCGGCCAAAGACAATTATCGGACACTGGTAACAAAATCCCGACCAATCAAACACCTTCGCATCTGGAGCAACGCCAGAAAATTGCCACTTAGAACTCAATCTCTATCTTGAAAAAGAAACTTGAAGGAGCACACCTGAGTCCGGTGCCTCGTAACACTTCAATAAAATTATACGTGAATCCCCGGTTTCGCGGAGAAAGAGTCAAACACCAATTAGTACTGTGAACGCCAAGGGAAAATAACGGGACTGATTATCAGGTGCGCTGCCACTTGATGTCCTAACGTTTTAAGCGCCGCTGTTAACCCGCTCGCCATTTCCTTCCTGGTAGACTTACACGTCGTCTTTCGGTTTGTGGCTCAAATGAGATGGAAAAACGTCGGGAAACTCTAGTTTGTAGCAGTCCATTTCGGGACACTGCGTGACGCCCATTATATTTTGTAGTCTTCTCTTAAATGGTTATCGAGTTTTACATGCGTGGGGTTGCAAAAAGTATTACACTCGCTTCAGTCATGGCACGACCAGTCGTTTGCTTTCATGCGACATGTTGGACTGCACGTGGATTGTCCAAGCCTACATGGTAACAATCAAGGTAATTGGTGCTCCTATTCCCATCTCAAAGAAGTTCGGAAAAAGGAGTGTACACCGTAACCCGCATTGTCTCAACTTGAGTACTTAAGCACAGGACTGAATCAGTGGTTCCATGAGTACTGAAGCAGAAAAAAACACGAAACGATTACTTGCATGTTATGCGACACGGTTTGGTGGTAAACTGAATAACATTCGTACTTTAGGGCACCAATGCTTGCGAGCTGACAAACTCCAATTCTAATTTCATGCACATTCTCAATCTTCCGAAGGCAACCTATGTCGTGTCTGGCTAGTGAATTGACCTAGCTGTCACACAGCATAGAACAGCTAGCTGAAGTATACAACATGCCACTGAGAGCAGAACGCCAACGGTGTTATTCAAATTTTACGCGACTAACAGATGGCAACCAAAAATGACAAATGCTTTAAAGTTATACGTGGAACCAATGAAAAGCTCACTAGGAACGAGCCTATCCTGGTTCGTTAAAGACTGCACAAGTTTCTTTGTTCTCCAGGATGAATTAATTTTGTGTCTGGATGAATCGACCTGAGAAGTTAATTAATGATTCACTTAGAAACATTATATTGCAAGTAGACGCCGCCAACTCACAAGCTACTTAATCGTGGGAATCGATGTAACAGAAGTGCCCAACCTTCCATTTTGCCGTTCTTCTGCATCCTGATATGCAGTAACACAAAAAACAACGTGAAAGATAAGAAACAAACACAAGTAGAGAAAAAGTGAGGTCACGCAAATTTACCTATTTTTACATCATTTTTCGCTTTTGCCAAGTCAGCTTCGGCACGAGTACGGAATGTTTTACTGGCAAAATTGTAACGTCGAGTACTGTGTAGTGTTGATAACAAACGCTTTGTCTGTACTTTTCGACCTTGAAGATAGACTTTCATACGCGGATCCGAATACAATATAGATACATAAGCCCTCAGACTTCGGCGTTCGGGAGGTAACCTAAGCAATAAAAACAGCAATGATCCAGTAAATACAAGAAACGAACAGATTGAATATGCTCAAAACCGATCTAGGACTCAACACTTGAGATTAACTAGACTGTGAAATGTGTTGTAACATCCACCTTTGGTTGATGACATGAAAATCAAGATTACAAACGGAAGCTTTAAATCAATAGTAGAAACCTACAAAAACGAGACATGCGAAAAGAAAAAAACGTTCACTAATGCTGAATGATCGCTCCCCAAAAATTATGTAGACCAGTAACCATTCGTGCATTACTATAAGATGTTTGTGTCAGATTGCAGTTCGTATGGCTTCCACTGTTGGGGCTCTGTAAACCACATTTGCGTGGCGAGTTACCTTTCGCCATCCCAAAATTGGTAAATGGGAGCCTATGTCTGACATTACAACCGTTACGATGAAATTCAGGATAAATGGTGAGAAGAATTTCAAAAACAATTACTTCAAGCTACCCAGAAAGCGTACTACGAGTTTGCTGGTAGTCGATGCCAATTCAAAAAGAACACAAAAAGCGATGATCGCCGGCTCAAACGGAACAGCGGAATGGTCAGATTAGTTAAAATCCTCATGAATGAGCGAACTGGTACCCGATATATTATGGAGTGCGAACCACCACAACAGATTTTACTATTCCAATCATCACTTGACAGTGCTGTCCGGAGTCGGCTAGGTCGCACTGGCTGCACCACCACTGGACAGTCCAACCTCTGCTGACAGAACTATTCTGTGGCTGATGCGTATTCCTCCTTTTCCATCCCCAAAACACAGTCAATAAGAGTGACGCATGGCTGTGAGGAAAGTACTGGTCGCTGTGGCGGTTCAGTAAACGTGAGTTGGTCACTTCCAAGATTTGAGCAATCAGGCAGACAGACCACCAAACGACGCCTGAAAGCCATCATTAGCGAGATGTACTGCCTCCTCGAAGCACGCTTAGGACTCTAATGTGACACTACATCTAAATTGTGTGTCCATTCACAACGCGAATACAAGATGTATCTGTCCGGAGCCCCTACAATCAACACCGTTGTCCAAACCGATGCCTGAACAAAGAGGAGCCCAGGCTCATACTGCTACCCTGACGAGATGGTCAGGCGTGTATGCTGTTTGGATCCGGCGGGCTATGTTGACTAGGACTCCGGTCCTTCCAAATGCAACCTTGACACACAGGTCAAAGGAGAGCAATCAGACGAAAAACAGTTGCACTCACAGAACTATGTCGCACTACTGATCGCGTAGGAGCGCTTACGTAGCGAGGCATGATCCCATTGGCATATAGCAGAACTATTCTTACAGTTGCGGCACTGCTGTCTTCCTTATCAGAAAGAAGGGGGTTAGAAAAAGTATCCTCAAATAAAATGCACTCCGACCACCCAATGGTTGACCGTGACTGCCGACAAGTTATCGAGTTAGGTGTGAGATCCTAACGAACACTGGGAACAAATCGCCGCAGCTATGAAAGCATGCTGTGAAAAGGCATGTTCCGAAGGAACTATTCAGATGCGACAGAACTGCATTTGTAATGTCGATAAAACCCATGAACAAGGGTCGCTTGAGTCCGATCACCGATCACACGTGATCGTCATTGCGATCCTCAGTGTGACTTTTTGGTTGATGAGGTCAAGTTACTCGGGTGCAATCCACGATATGTTCATATCCACCTTATCAATGGGAAAGAAGAGACAGTGGCCACTAGTCACCCAGATCCGAAACAACCATTTGCGTATTCACCCTTCAATGATGTCTATTGCTATGGCAATGCCAGTTCTCATTTTTTGCTAGGGTTCAGGGCTCACATCAACTCGAACCTGACGTGATACCCGAATTACAGATCGGTGCGGTTCAGTAAAGGGGTACAACTGCAGAATCTCTTTCTGGGCCTCAAATCGGAAGTACCCACGACAGATGTTGGAAAAACAGCAAAGAACTCGCCCATAAGGCCTGAAAAACAGATAAATTTGACGATACCCTCAAACCTATCCCTAAAAGCATTTTTTTAAACCTCCTTTTAATCACCGTCTTCACTCCTACATATTCTTAAAGCACTTTATGTGCATCTACTCTGGACATAGTCATCACTCATTCTCGTATTTATCCCCGGAATACCCTCTGTGAAACTTTTCCCAAACAAAAATTAGCCGGAGGGAATGTACTACAATATTTATTAATACTCATCACTGACAACTTTACTACTTGTTTTCGTAACCTCTTTTCAACATTCATAGTACCGTTGTTAGATGAATAAAACCTATTACTTGAACAGCAAACCTTCACCATTCAAGCTCGGTTGACCGCATGCTTATAGATCACAGAATATTCTGAGACCGAAGAACAATCAGGCTTTCAACCTGGTCGTGAATGTGGCGATCATATCATCACTCTGTGACAGACACTGGAGTATCGACATTCCTATCCATGGTTAACGGCTGTGCTATTATTGGATCTAAAAGCTGCTTTTGATTCAGCAGCCCGATACGCACATTGGGGTTGCCTCCATCGCTGGAGGGTCCTAATGAAGTACATCAATTTGTCTAAACCGTATGCAAAGGCTATGCTTTTATGGGCAGTTATGCTTGGCGTTCTCCATTTCTACTGGGTTTCAAAAGAAGCATCCAATCTTCTCCTTCTTTATTAGCCACGCTATGGATGATGTTCTGAAAGGAGCACTCAGAGTACAGCTTCTGTTAAGTAATGAACTATCTGGTGCTGAATATGCAGACGACGCTGTTTCATTTGGTTCTACAGATAGCTTGCAGACCACGCCGTCAGTTACAGAAAACGGCTGTTCTGTACGGTACGCACTTTACACCTTCAAAATGTAGTGTTGTTACAGGAATGGATCGGCACCAGCCTTATCTTTGTTATTGCAGGCAGACCGTTTGAAGCTGTCAATCGCTACACCTACCGTGGTAGTCATCCAATAAGCATGCAATATTATTGACGAGGTGTTTATGAAGATGGCAAAAACACGTACTACATTAATTAGCATTCCCCTGCGGCGTCGCAGAGATGTCCATTTAAAGAATAGAGACAGCGTTGCAACGTGTGCGTGCATTTAGATTTAGTGTGTGGATCACAGATCTGGCCCGTTCATACGGATGATGTATATGGGCTCCCGGTATTCTAACTTTGTTATCCCAGCCAGTTAACATGTACTGATTAGATTGAGTAGGTGAACATCGCGACAATCCCTCGCATGTATTTGAGAAATCCGCGCGTTCGCGACCGATAACCGTGGTAATGAAAATACACGATCCTCACTGACTGGAACACATACTCTGTATACCGACGGAGAGTCTGTTTCATCGTGTATTGTTCAATGTGGCTGAAGATGGTCGGCAGAGACCACCAAAACGTCAGGCGATAACATAGTTACGGCCTATGAGAGCTTTGGCCGCCCTGCTTAGCAAGATTGGCAGGTGCCGTCTATTAGTTTTTGCAGTTCGCGACCATCCATGCCATTGGTTGGAAACACCCTCGGACATGGCAGTGTCGTGGTCGGTGGCAAGTTTACATCGGCGTGGATTTCGACTCTTCCTTTTCTTAAGCCTGAAGCTTTGTTGCTTTTTTCTTCCCTCCTTTTCTTCTTAGCCCTCTGTTCCTCTCCCATTTACTGGCGCTTATTAGTCTGCTACTTCGTGGATCATTCTTATGACCAACGACAACCCCAGTTATAGTATCCACTGGTACGACCCAAATCCGAAAGTGATGATGAGGGTGAGTGGCTCCTAGAGACACTTACTTCAGAGTGCGGACACTGAAAGTCTGTGGTGTGCAAGACTGTGAACTAAAATCGCGGACTGGCTTATACAAACGTCTAGTTTGTTTAAAGAACCCATCGTCGTTACTGGAATTAGCCACTCTACTTCTGGGAAGAAGTCGCCAGATTCTAAGAATGGAGGGGGTTTGGGAAACGAGATAGGAGGCAGGTATATTTCACCCATCCACTCAGATGGGCGCATTAAACAGAACTCGGTCTTTACAACATGACGATCGATTGTTAATACACCACAGCTGTATGTGGGCTCGATTGCTGTCAACGGGCTGAATTTTGAAATGCAGTACGGTGTTCAAAAAAAGAAATCCCGACCCCGGTTTGGTCGCAATAAGGACAAGCATGGTCACTCGTCAGATGCTCGAAAAGTGTCGTGAACACAGGCGTTGCGAGTATACTTCACTAAGACGTCCGACTTAGTTAACTGCAGAGCCCTGTATGGAGGTGCAGAAAGAGTTTAAGCCTCACAGATGTTTGAACATGGACAAACGAACGCCTCCAATAGTTCTAGATAACATCCGCGGCATGAAACACGGTTGCATGTTGGCTTCACTTCCATTTATTTTCCACATTTGACCGCAATACCTGAAATCAACCTTCAGAAAACTTAACAGATAGGCGTTTCTTTAATATTCAACGTGTTGTTGCTAAAAGCTTGTTACGCCATCCGAGTAGCTGTGATGTAGTTCGTAAACGCTTGAAAGGAAAAGCCGCACCGAATGACTACAGTTTTCAGGGTCGCGGTTAAGACATTTAATCAGGATACCAAAACAAGTACATTTTAATCTTTCAGCCTTCACCGGGAAGATGTGGTACATCCCATTCCGTGGTTTACATAACTGTTATTCAGACATGTTATTCAGGGGGTTATCTATCCACAACTCAGTCTCTGGATTGTGAGTTCGCGTGAACAAAGCGGACGCTGCTTTTGGGTGCTCCGAAAAGTCTCTCTGGAAGAACCAAAAAAGATGGGAACGAAAATACTCGTCTACAAAGTAATGATGCCGCACAGCAACGAAAAGCGGACCAGCTGTTAACAGGACGTGTGGAACTCCAGTTGCTCTTGTTTACTGTGTATTGCGTATCAAGGGCATTTGGTGATAGGTGACCCCCGATAATTAGACATTTCGCCAGATAGAAAGCGGTGAAATAGAATCCATGCGTTGATCGCAGGTGCTATTCACAGCATACTTCTAACAACTTCGGAAACATAACCACGTGGTCAAATACTGAGTCACTCGATGAAAGTTAGGTCACATGCTTCGTATGCCCGTTGAACCCTTAGCCTTCGCTGGGAACAAGACCGATCGGATGAAATCATGAGGTTAGAAAGCAACAACGCTCTATTGGGCAAAGTTCGTATGTGTCACACACCAGGCCGAACAGTCTCAATCACCTGTTCAAAGAAAATCTGAGACGACAGCGTGTCATAGTCGTCAACAGTCTCCTTGCATGCACAATATTGTTAGTCATCATCATCGCAGTCATGAGCCTGACCAAAAGGTACAGTGAGTCAGGTCGCCTATTGGATCGTCACCTTGATTACGCGCTCAGTCGCTTGACCCAAAACCGAGAAATCATAAGAGACGCGGCTGCACTGTCTATTGGACCAGCGAGACACACTAAGGCCACACAAGCTCTAGATTTATAGGACAAAGCGATTACCATAGATGGCCGACAAACATAGAGCGAATCAAATTAAACAGTCATATATGGCAGTCAGGGAGTTAGAACAAATCACGTTACAGCGGGCGTCAGAAGGCAATGCAAGAAAAAATACAGTCCAGATAACGCACAAGTGTTCGACCGCACACATGCAAACGGATTGGCTGAGCGGAACCATACCACCACCCACTACCATACCATCCGAGCAGGACCGGCCGAACGATGTGGCGTGATGCGTGCTGGCTGTCTCGTTAGGAGATGCGCCTCCTAACACCGCCGCTCATCACAACAGTGAAGTGGAAAATCTTAGAAGAAAACGCTAATAAGAAGTTTGAATATTATTAAAAGAGGACTAAGAGGAAGAACTGGTATGGATGAAGGAACGCCACTGACAGCAAAATACCGCCATCTCGGATAGCGTATCCAACCAGCGGTTTGAATGATCACAAGGACCCAATCCAAGCAGGCGACACCTACCTACTTTGCTCAGTGGAGCAGTCAGGGTCTTCACATTTCGTGACCACGTTGTTGCTTGGCCACCACGCGGTTTTACCCAACTGTTGGTGGTCTCGGTATATAATGCCCGGTACGACAAACGACCAGATGATATACGGAGTACGTGATCCAACCATCACAAGCTGAGCATCGTGATTAGTTGACTAATTGATCGCGTATCCCGAGCGTTCCGGAATATACGCCGGCGAACGGCCACATTGCTCACGCGATCAATCCACTTAATATGGGCTAATCGGGGGAGACAACGATGGTCAAACACAGCAAGCCTGTTGACATCTTCCTTGCGGACAGGCCACGGTTCCGAACCATAAAGCAAAATGGAACGTACACAGGCATTATATACTCTTTTTTCAGCGACAACCGGACGTCTTTTCAACGCCACAGATGACGCAGTTTGGCAAAATCAACTTGTGCTTTTACAATCCTCACTGATATCTCATCAGTAATATTGCAAACTGGCGAGATAATACAGTCATTCAATTTTATTTTGCACCAATGTTTATCATCTATTACTTTCAACAACATTATTTTTTCTAAGATGTTTCCGGCCATGTTGAGATGATCGACTACTGAAACCACCGTACTGTTTGTTTGGGTCATTGTGGTGGTTTGCGAAGAAACAAATGAAGCTATGCTGATGTTCAATCAGATTCTATCATTAGGGCACGCACGCAAAATGAATTAAGGCCCAGAAACAGCTGTTCCACAGATAACTCAGAGAGGGGATAAGCAAAGCCCCCGATTGTCAGGAGTTACACTACCAGAACGTTAATAAAACAAGCATATTAAGTGGTACGATTGATTTTGGAAACGGCGCCGGACCGAATGGAAATGTGATACCCAAATGGTAGCGTGAAATTTCTGCCAGCGATAATTAGGTAGCCGTACATTCACCAGTGCGTTACCAAAGGAACCTAGATGGACCATCAGTCACGGTGGCATGACGATGTGGCTGCGAACGTTACTGACTAGCAAGTCATCAACGCTCCCGTGGCGAACAGTTAACGAAGAGACGGTGACTGTAGTAGGCACAGTTAAGTCGACTCCATCACACCTTTTCATTCGTACAAATCAACGATACCCGACCGTTTGAACTACGGTGGTCCTGTTACTTCCAACATTCATCAGATTTCAAAATATATTTATCCTGCAGATGTGCCGTTTTCACTCACGATTACAATCCATCACTTTCTATTGTCTTGTATTAAGTTAACTAACTTCTGCAACAACATTTGAACTCTTGCAAATTCATGCATTCTTCCTGTCTGGTTCCGAATATCAAGTAGAAACTCCTACAATAATGAAGGACGCAGTGCAGCGAGCAAGCCTGTCCTCAGTGATTCGTCATCAAGCCAAATGCATAACATTTATATCGCAATTTTGCGTGGGAACCCTTAAAGGGCTAAATAAAGGAAGGGTGGATCAGTGAGGCAAGGCAGACCACCGTTAAACAGTAATCAAAAAGCTACATGTACAATATATCCTAACAGATATACAGAGTGGAGGCCGAGATAGTTCTAAACACTGAACGAAACATTTTTGAGTACACGAGTGAATTACGGAGACAACTTTTAATTGGTCCAGTCATGAACAAGATTCAGTGTCTCAATGTCCTCGATTGGATGACCGTAATTCGGTGGATCAAACGAAACGCCTCAGTCACATTGACACAATGAGTAGAATTCGTCAAGTTTGATCGTGTGGCGCTATTGGCTGACCAGGGTGTATTCCACGAACCCGTTCAGATAAGCGTCCGGCCGTGCGGCCAACATAACTGACTCCACAGGAACAAGTGTCCAGAGGGAAGCTTGCAGATACAGGCATTTCATTTTTAAGCGCAGACACGGAACTGAATTGGAAATGAAGTAGACACGTAGTTTGACAGTATAAAATGTCTTAATAACCGCAGTTGAGAGCCATCATGACGGTTTCCGCTAGCGTGTCACACGTACCAACTCATACAACTCGCTTTTCGGCTTGCCGGTTTCTACCTGGGGCTGCGGAGATATATCAATAAACCTTTCAGGATAGCTACTTTGCATGATTATTGTAAGCAGGAATTTCAATTCATTACCAATGATATCTCCAGTGCACATTCCTACGGTTGTGCACGTCAAGCACGTAATAAGATCTCCTTTCCGAGTAAGTGGCACATAACTATTGAAACGTATTGACGGTTCCAAGTATTCTTCCAGTGTATCAAACGTCAAATTTAGCCAACAGTGCGGCAGAATGTCCGTACGCACAGGAGGCAAAATTGATTATTCATTTCAGTCTTCAACGAAAAGTGAAAGTTTTGGTGGGTAAAATTAGACTTGGATAGGATTTCAGCCAGGTTTTTGCCATGTATCTCATATAAAATGCATCGACTAAGGGATTATTTCAGTAGTTCATGTTCCAAGTTCGCAATGAATATGCTCGCAAGCAAAGGCCCCAAGGGTGATTTAACTGCAACACTATTTCCCGTGCACAAGTCTCTTCGCATAACATAAAATGTGCTTTCTAAGTGCACAGATAAAATAATTGCTTAAGTTTGATCGACGGTATGTGAGCGTATACATCGCTACGCTCTATGTTACGGTAGAGGTAGTCTATGGAATGTTGGCAAGCTAGGACGAAGCTGTGGGGGGGAATATGACTTGTCCATTCAAATTGACGGTTTCGACTGCATTCACAGGATCAAAGGAATCACGTAGAGGGGGGGGGTGCTTCGACGACTTCCGATTAACATGCACTAATAGTTTTGACTGTCACTTGATCAATAAATGGTGTCGTGAGTAACACGACTAAAATTGATCTGAGGGGAACCCCAGTTTTACGAATTTTGATTCAAATTTAAGACCACAGTGAATACGGTCAAATGTGGATGTGCGAACAATTCCACTGTTTCAATCGATGTGGTTGCTTTGATATTTTTCCAATTTTAGGCGTTTCAGAACCCATTTTCTGAAACTGAGACTGACTCAGCGATATTCCTTTCGTTAATTCGGTCAGCTTAACTAAGTGAAACTATACTTCCACTTTTACAAAGCCTACAAATTAAAATGAGGTGCAGGACTCAGTTCATAGAGGAAGCCGATGTTAGTCGCTTTCATGTTTTAGTCGGGTGGCGAAAAACCTTCCGTTCAATATATAAACCTATTTTGGCCAACCCTTCGCTCTGTGTGCTTATCAACACTTACTGCACTAGTAACATCTTGGTTACGGCCTGATGTTGATCTGACTAACCCCACTGATCCACTCGTCCCAGGTTGACCTCAATAGTTATTTCCTTGTCAGATTGTGATATAAATGTTAAGTGTTTAGCCACATCGCAATTCATTGATGATGAGCTTATTTGCCAAACAATGTTTTCATAAAATCAGTTCGATCCCACCACTGGATACTACTGTGATTACGTAGATTTGGTGTTAGGTAATTAATCTATGAATGCTGTCCGGTTTGTGTAACTAGAAGGCAGCATCAGCAGTGATGACGTAAACAGCTCATATCTCAACGGCTACGCGGTATTCGTCACCCTGAGACATCTTTAACGACAGAGAAGCACCTCTCTGAAGCATAAGGCTCGTGACTGTGAGTGTTATTTTAACTTACGGCCCTTAAATTTGGCCGCTCAAGGTAGAAGACGTGAACCGTCTTCAGGTAGCGCACCACCGATGCGCTTCAATCGAGTGGTACCAACGGGTAAGCAACGAAGAGGTTACGAAGCGGACATCTGGCACTGATTACCAAGTGAGCTCTTTTGCATAATCTTTAAGTTTGCACACACTTAGCTATAGTAAAGACGTCGACCAGTGGTCTGCCACACCGAACACTGGTAGCCGATGATGCAGTTGACTGCCGTGAGGTGTGAGACGGACAGGATGTCCTGGCGTAGATAAATGAGGTCATTCACCAAGGAGTTGGTCAAAGTACATCGGATTTGCCTCCCGGGTTGGGGCCCCGAGAATCATAAGGTAGGCGGCTGGAAACCTTGGGTGAAACGACGGCTAATCGAGCTCAGTGGAGTGAATGTTGTCCATGTTCAGCCGGGTTCTAGGTAGAAAGTGCACCTAATGACGCGAGGAAGCGGAAGTCGTAGTGAAGTTGTTTTGCTGACGACACATTAATTGTTTGCAAAGAGAAGGCACCTTGGTATTGAGTGTTTAGCATAGACGTAGTAATTTTTGGTAACTAGATCCCCTTTCTTCTTTTCCAGGTCAGAGCTTACTTTTTTCGCCTCCATGGCTGTATGACAGTTGAGCACCAGAGAAACTCTGATGTATTACGGTCTTTGATTATGACTATGGTGGCGATGGTGAATTGCAACACAGATGTCACCGTTCACGTCTCTATCGTACTTCTTCAGATCTCTACTTCGCACAAAATATGTGTATGATCGAATGTGGCAAAACGCGAACTACTTTTGGAATTATGTTTGCAGGCGTCTTATGGCTTCGATGGGGTGCTACGGACAAGGATGTCGGCAACCCTCATTGATCTGTCAGGTAGTGGTCACTCTCTACCTGTTACAATAGTGTCACCCCATCCGGACCAATAGACCAACACATCACGTCACAGTTAAGGATTTTCGTGCCACCGGACCCCCTAGAAACGTGCGGAAAATCAGTCTCAAAACAAGTCATCTATTAACGGGTGTAAGTGGTCGACCGCCACACCCTACTTTCGCCGCCTTGAAGGCGTTCCCCATACACAAAGACTCAAGAGAAGTGCACGAACATAAATAATCAGACTTAGCTTCAAACTCAACAATCATGACAGTGGATATAAATCCCGAGCATGCTTTAAAAAAAAATAGACTAGGTGTGCACGAGAAAAATGGGATAATAGTCGAAACGTAAGGCAAGTGACTGTACAAATGGCAAGCAAGCACGCAGCATCACTACTTCGATGTCATATATATATATATATATATATATATATGTATATGCGCACAAGCCGCACCCACTATGATGCATTGCGGGAGCACCAGAAAAGATGGAGAAAAAACGGATGATAAGGTTTTAAATGAGTGCCGCAGACTCCGAACTCATCATCATTATAGACAGCAATACATCAGTGGTTCACACTGATGCTTAACTGCCACACAACCATGAAGAGGAAGAAAAAACCCTGTTTAGGAATAGAGAAGACAAAGGGGGGGAGGGGACCTAATCACTAAAAATAGCTAAGTCTATATTCAAACATGCAACATCAAGGCGCCTACGACTTGCAAACAAACAACCGAGCTGTAAGTGAAAGTAAGGCGTAATCAGCAAGCCAGCTTCCTTATGGCTTTCACTGCCCCGCGTCATGAAGTGCACTCACTTCAGACAACTCGGCGTATTTAATTGTAAGTGATTGCCTGGCCCTGGGAGTCACCTAAAAAGTTGCAAGTGCTCAAGTAAAAGACTTCAACTCGCGAATCCGCGTTATACACTGACCATTAGCGTGTTGCGAATTTGGGAATGGCTGTGGAGCCAATGTCAGCGGACAAACAAGCACGCCTACCTGGCATATAAGCAGTGGATGATAAGCAATATCAATAGAGCGAGACAGGTGACAAACAGGTAACTGACAGAGAGCCATGCAGATTCCTAGACAGTGTCAGGCACATTACCCAGTAAAAGTTATACGTTGACGGGGCCTATGGCCGCTCAGAACGCTTGGTTAAAATGACTCAACTCTGCCCTGGAAACCATGCGCCACCTCATCGTGACAGCCGGACTCTTAGGCAGAAAGCAGATGGAGATTAAAAGAACACTCTACGGAAGGATGTCCGGAACTACAGGACAATCGTACTGTGCATAAGCGCTTCCTCTCCCACTTCAGTGAAGTGCCTATGCTCGCATTATGTAGCACCACAAACAGACGCCGAAAAACAGATGTTCCTGTGAGACTTACAACATTTCGGCATCAGGTTCGACAGTTTCTTCATTTTCAGACCCGGACGCCAGTAATATATCACGTGGGTTGGTGACAATATCCAATTCCGGACCACCGTGGTTGAGCAGTTTCATGTTGTATATTATAACTAAAGTTCCAGAGGCTTCCTTCAGTTTGTCAAACTGTGCGAAAAAATCCTTCTGGCACCGAAACGGTGAGTATTTCAAGATTAAATGCATCTCAATATCGTGCTGCTCGAGTCAAATAATTAACTTAATGGACACTAACTTTCTTCTTATCTTCAGGTGTCTCAACCAACGGAGCTTTCTCAGAACCTTTGAATGAAGGCAAAGGAACAACAACCTGGGAGAGCAGTGAAATAAGCCAAGCTAATTATACCTCATCTAACTTTTCTTCTTCATGGAAGCTGCGGGATAGAAATAAGCATGTCATAACGCCGTCCTTTTTGGTGAATAACATCATATCGTTGCCAATCCGCATAGACCCACTGCAAGGTATGTATAAACCAAACAAGGACGTACGATTTCAGACCATTTCCATACATACCAATTGAGCTGCTTTCCTCTGATCTTTTCAAGGACTTGCCGAAAATGATGACATTTTTTACGTCATCTGAAAAGGTTTTATCACGTCAATTTAGGTTACCTGGGGACATGCCGCAACCATTATCCGCGAAACATAGCAGAAAATTCCCCCGAACAGAACTGTCTTTAACTAGGAGCAAAATTATTAGCTCAAATCGGTTATACTGGTATATATGTCGAGCTCGGTAGCACCTGCGTCGCGAGAATTATCGATGAGCTCAGCGATTGCACCGAACAAAAATTCATGAGTGGTTCTATACAAAATAGTATCGCAAGGGTAAACTCACGAATTTGTGTGCAGATAATCAAAGCTGAGTTGCGCACGATTCAGCTGCGAATAAGATTCCATGAGAGAGGATAAAATTATCTGTGAGCTTCAAATTAGCTGACAACCTGTCAGAAAGGTTGAAGATATTTCACGAGCGCACCAACCGCCCGAGCATTTGATCCACCCGCGCTTAAGAAACCCGCTAATTGCGTTTACTAAATAAAACAGTTACGTACGCGATCTCAGTGATTTAACTCATTCGTTGGTTCACTGGCTTTTTATGGGGCAGTGTGTGTTGTACTTGTGGGGGTGCTGCACATCAAATTGTTTCTGTATGGGTATCTAGTGTCTATAGTCCATGGATATATTTTTTCCACTTTTCATTGTTCATCGATAGAAGACATGAGTCGCCGATTGTGTGGGCGTCTTCACTGAGCGTTTTGACACCGGAGTAAGCAGGGCGCTAGCTATCTTTCTTCCTCCGGCGCTCCGTCGTATGTGCGCTTAGGAGCCCCGTACAGACCTCATAATTGGGCGCTAGTGTAGGATCGAGCGAACCGAAGAGGACCGGTTGAGAATAACACAGCGAGTAGACGAAGAGTACATTGTTGGCCTGCAAAGTCAACGCGAGAGTGAACGGGTACGAATACGAAACGATAGCAGAGCGGAGCGACAAGCGTGCACGCAGCAGGGTCGCCAATTCGAGTGTGCGGGGTAGTTGTCGGTATATCTGCTCGTCCAAACAAATGTTTAAGTACATACAAAAGTTAGAAGCAAAAAGAGTACAAATGGCATCCGTAACTCTAACATAGTTGATAATGGCGAATGAGGTCGCTACACGAGCACTACGTGCGCTCGCAGCGCATTTAAACTATTGGTGGCTCGCCGTGAGAGTCGATTCAGCGAGCGATTCAGCGATTGATACACGGGTTCGAGGCAGAGGCCCAAGGGTCCCGGATCCAGTCGGTTTTTCTTTTCCAATTTCAAGCGGGCGTCTGTTGATCTGAAAGGCATTCATGGAAAACAGGGTGTAGCACCGCTCTTGGGAATTACAGTAAATATTACAAAACAAACTAAGATTATTCGTATGAAAGGTTTTTTATAAAATGCGAATCAAGTAGTGATTTGGCACGCATGCTAGTTGCAGAACGTGATTTCCCCAACTTTCGCCGTT